>NDXB01003553.1:35678-63361 GCA_002631895.1 Agapornis roseicollis | reverse complement strand
AAAAAAAAAAAAAAAAACAAAAAAAAAGGAAAAAAAAAAAAAAAAAAAAAAGGGCAAAAAACCCCCAACCAACCAAACCCTCCTAAACCAGTAAAATGCAGTGTAAGTACAATGAGGGTGTTGGTTTCAAGGCTATTTTTTTAATTTGGAAAAGGCTGAAGTATCCAACTTCTATCTTTGAGCCACCAATGTTTGAAGGTTGCATGCTCCCCCTGGTCGGTGTAATTTTTACAACTGATCTGTCTTTGCAGATTTACTACTAAAATATATTGAGGTTGATAGAGTCACCAAAGGCGTCTCCAGACAGTGATCGTGTTTTACTCAATATAGGTTTACAGCTATTCAAATATTTATAAAATAATATTATTGATTTATATCAAGATGACACTTTTCTTCAAAGGAGCCCTCAGTGCCCTTCAAGCTGCTTTCTGGAGCTATGTAATTCATTATTAAAATAATGTTATTTGAAAAGAACAAAACCAAATGCATCAGTTAGAAATGGTATGAAAGATTTCAATATGCAAGCCAAGCAGTTTTTATGTTCTTCAGCTACAAGGACCAGCCTCAGGTAATTGCATTTTACATGGACTGTCTTGGTGCATCAGGGTGAACAAGGGAGAAGTACTGACCTACGAGATTTTACTCAAGTTCCCTTGCTTTACACATACATGAAGCATTTATTTTTTTGTACTAGAATTTGGCAGGAAGAGAGCCTTTCTGCTTTCTCTAGCTTCCTGGAAGGGAAACCACTCAAAAATGTTATTTGGGTTAACTTTATAATGAAGGGGGAAATCAAGCACTGAAAAATCTCAGATGGTGGTCAAAGAAGATTATTCTTGGATGAAGTTTCAGAGGACTCACATTATCCCTGCCATAATGTGTATATGTGTCTATATCTGCGCTGTGCTGTCCGGAAGGGAGTCTAGGGCATGCTTGGTGGTGAGGCAGGGAACGGTATGGATCGTGTATGTTGGCTGGTGCTAACACAGGGAGGGAGCCCATTCCCCTTCACTTCTTGTGATCTGTGCATGGGATGAGATGATGAAAATCATGAAATTATCTCACTATGGAGGCAGATGCCTGCATGGGCTGAGCTTTGGAAACCAGGATGGAGAGGGCCTCAGTTTGCACATACTCCACATGCTCCAGATGCACACTGGCTCCAAAATATACACTGAACCCTGAAGCTAGGGTTCATTAATTTTATCTTCATGGCATATACACAAAGAGACACAAAGAAATAGCTGGAATAAACAGCTCATACTGAGAAGACACCTACGAAAGATATTATTATCACAGCTATCAGAAGGACCTTCTATCTTTCCAAAATGGGTCTTTCTTAAAAGCAATCTTCTATCAGCAATAGTGATGAGAAGAGCCGATACTGGAACCAGCATCCCCTGATCTCTCCAATACACCTTCTAGTTGGCTGCAACTGCGGATGCAGTCACACAGACTCCTGAACACACAACTGTGACACAAGTCAGCAGGTGCCAGCATCACCCCACTATTGATGCCTGTCTTGCCCTTGGGCTCTTATAAAACATTTGCAATTCACCACAGGAGCTCAGTTTTAAGGAACGCCTTATAACTGAAGCAACTGAGGCAATAGTGTTCAGCATGTTTATTTGAGCAAGTGCAGCCATCCTGCTGCCTGAAGCACCTTGGCCTTCACAATGATGACTCGATAACACAGCTGTTATTTGTGGACCTGAATGAAGCTTGAAGTCGTGTTTCATAATAACACCTTAGTCTTAAGTGGAATATTTTAATAAACGTTACTGCTGTATCAGGCCAAAATTTCCTCAACTAAGCATGAAGGATTTGCCCATCATGCCTCACCCCTATAGATACTTCCATCCTTGTAGATGTCTAAAAGCTGTCTGGACTTGGTCCTGGGCAGCCAGCTCTGTGTGGCCTTGTTTGAGTAGGGAGATTGGACCAGATGACCTCTAAAAGTCCCTTCCGACCTCAACCATCCTGTGATTCTGTGATAAAGTATCTTTCTTAATAAACTGGACAACAGGGGTGAGAGGAAAGTAGGTTTGTTGAGTTTTATTCCCAGATAACAGGGAGTGAAACTGAAGCCTGAAGACTTCAAAATTTCAGTACGCATGGCAACTGAGGCATGCAAAGGGAAAGCAGATGCCTTTATTTTAGGAAAAGATCACATTCTGCAGACCCAGCCAACATCATGTAGTGAGCCTGAACTGACGCTGGATGTATAACCCAGGTTTGATAGAGAAAGAACCTGTGCTTCCACTAGAGGTTGATGGTTTTCTCTAATTTGTCCCAAAGGCAGGCCTTATCCTGAAATGATCTCCTCCTTCCCAGCTATTAGTGGGAAATTTTGCTGTAGCAACTCCAGCTCCTGAAATCCAATATTGATTTAGAAAGCACACACACAAAAAAAAACAACCCAAAAATAATCAAAATGGGATAAAAACAGATTAAAAAAAAAGAGGGGTAAAAAACAAAAGGAAGGTGTAAATCCTGAGGAGCCCTCTACAGCCCACAAGAAAAACATCCATATGCTGCAATCTGAGAAATTAGACAATGCTGCTTTTAGTGTTTATTTACCAGTCATACATACATGCATACACAAACCTAAGCATCTTGCTCAGCAAGACCTGGCTTAAAATCAGCAACAGCCTTTCAATTGAGTGCAAGGTGGCTTTCAGCCAGGCCTTCAAAACACAAAAGAGAAATGCTTGTTGTGCCTGTGCAAACTAAGTACAACCTACTTAGATCCTTCACCAGACTTGGATAAAAAGAAGTCAACATAGAAACACAGGGCCACTGCGAGTGAGAACAAAATAATGCTACAGAACAGCATAGAGTACAAGGAAACTGGGTGAATGTGGAGACCAAGAAAATGGGTGCCAGTTGAGAACATGCTATAAAGTCTGAGAGCAGTTCAAATGGTGCCTAATTTACTCCTCAAAGGGAGAAGCAATCAACCTCCTTGCAGAATGCAGCACTGGCTAGAGGCAGGGCAATGGATTTGCTCTGTCTGCAGTTCTGGTCTCATCTGAGTTCTTGCCATGCTGTCTCCCTCATACTGAGCTCCCTCCTCAAGGACATCTGATCTGAAGTTACTTGCTTTCTGTCCAGGTTATCACTGGGCCTGCTTATTTTATTTTCTTGGATCAGCTGTTTGTATATTTGGCTGAAACTGATGCAGCAACGAATATGTAGCTGCTGCCTTTGAGATATTAAAACCTGAGGGGGAAGGAGGGAACTATCAGAAGAACTTCTAACATGACCATTACGCTCAATTCAAGCTGCTGGATGCCAAAAAATCTGAAAAATCCCACCAGAAGTGGGTAGTTGAAAAAAACAAACAAATAAACAAACAACCCAACCTCTGAATCTCTTCCCTGCCCAACCTCAGCCAGACACTGAGCCACTGACCACAACTCTTTGCGTGCGGCCATCCAACCAGTTCTTTATCCACTGAGTGGTCCACCTATCAAATTTATGTCTCTCAATTTAGAGACAAGAATGTCGTGTGGGACAGTGTCGAAGATCATCTAGTTCCAACCCCCCTGCTATAGGCAGGGACACCTCACACTAAACCATGTCACCCAATGCTTCATCCAATCTGGCCTTGAACACTCACAACCTCCCTGGGAAACCCATTCCAGCACCTCACCACCCTAACAGGAAAGAATTTCTTCCTTATATCCAATCTAAACCTCTCCTGTTTAAGTTTGAACCCGTTACCCTTTGTCCTGTCACTATCTTACATCCAAAGATACCCAGAAATACTGCAAAGAAAATGCTATGGGGAGAAAGGAAACCTGCTCTCAAACTCTCATTAATATACCAGATCTTTAATGGCTTTGGTACATCAGAGTGGTTGAAAGTTTTATCTAGCAAATAAAAAATAGATGGATAAAACTTAAAAACTGCTTTACTGATAACTTAGCAAGACTGACTTTTGAGAAAACTTCAGGGGCACTTGGCAACAAAAAGCACAACTAACCTTGCTCTTTTGCAGGTATGTTGCTCTTTTGGATTGAACAGCCACCCTGGACAACAAAACCTAGCTCAAAAATTAAGTTTCTGCTTATTAAGCCTGTGTCATAGATTATTCTTTCTTGCTCAATAAGCTTTTACAAAAATATAGTTATTTATAGTAAATGTACATATTACTCATGCTCTTAATTTTTCATGCGTGTCTCCTGAAGGCTGTTTCCACCAAGTGGAAAGAACATGGCATTAAGCATGAAACAACAGTGTTGTGTGAAGTCTGTAAAACATTTATAGCCAGGAATAAATGGTATGATCAGAGAGCAACATGGTGCATTTATGCAGCTGGCCTGCAGCAAGGCATGTATCTATGAGTTTTTGCTTTAAGAAGGCACTTTGCTGGGATGTCAAGCAGCTTATTGCTACTACAATTTTTGCAAAGCTTTTTTACTGGGATGGTTTTGAAAAGTTTTATGCCTTTCAAATATATACATGAGAACATTTCTGGAGAATAAGACGTACCCAGTTTTGTGGCTTTTTAAATAGCTGGGCCTAAAATTTCAGCAGCTGTAGTGATTTATAAAGCTGGTTTTCTAAAGGCAAACCTGAACTTTTTCAGCCATTTTTTGGAACATGCTCTACACCCACCCTTTGTAAAATCAGGTCTCTGAGAGATGCCTCTCCATAAGGCACATGCAAGCAAAGCCTCCAGAGTTCTTCCTGCACTGTCAAAACCAACCAAGACTCCCCATATGCACATATGCTACCTCACTGCCTTAATACTAAATTTTAGGGTACATTTTAGACTGGGTGTATTAAAAAGAAGGTGATCATCAAACAGCCTCTTTGAGGAGATGTTAAAAGTAACACTTGCTTCTCTTCATCTGCAAAACAACAGCATGTTGATGGTGTCTCCACTTGTAAAGTCTGCAGAGTCCCTGGCTTTTGTCTGTAAACTGAAAGTTTGACTATATTTATGGTATGTAAGCAGTCCCATGAAGAGCACTGAGATCCTCCTAGATGTTAGGACAACAGAAGTGCCTCATTAAGCCAGTATTAATGGAGAATTTTGTAGGATAAATGAAAGCTACTTTCCCCCTCTTGTTCAAACCTGAAGTTTACGAAGGATAGAACAAGGGAAAGCAAATAAAAAAAAAAAGTCTAGGTTTGTTGTTTACAATTAAGAGAAAAGGAAAACTGGAACTAATTAGAAGAAATGGTGGAAATTAAAAGACACTGTTAAGCCAAATGTAAACAGAATAAAATGGTAGCAAGAAATTTTGCTTGAAGCAAACCTGAGAACTGAGATGACAAAAAACAGAGAGTAGCACTACTTATCAATACAAATATATTTGCATCAGGAAGGTTTTGGGCACTAACTGCCTACAGGGATAAGTCTCAGGCATAAAACAAGCGTATAAATACAACCATCTTCATATGTCCCACTAATATGCAAGCATTCTCACACCCATTATTCCCACAATGTTTTTCCAGTTCCCACAGGCTGACATCATGGAAACACCTATGAATATGTGGAACGTCGTGTGCCACTCGCAGTACAGATGGACACTGCTTACTAACTGTACTTCTCACTTGCAGAAATGTGTGGCTGACAAATGGAAAGAAATGCATTACTGCCTGTTCCAACCAGCAAGAAATCCCCGCAGTGAGCTCTCATTCTCTCAGTACCGTCCAAGGTTCAATGTTTTCGAATTTTGGTAGACTGCAATTATGCAAATGCCATTGCTGGAACATATTTTCGATGTCTCTATTTTGCTCCTCTTAAAGTCTGTTTTATTTGCATTAATTCTCAAATTTGCACAAATGTAAGATTTAAGACCTGAGAAAATGAAGTTATAGTTCTTGCTACATGGCAAATTTCAGCAAATATGGATAAAATACACATTTTAAAGAACATAACAGTTTGAGTATTACTAAATATGATCCTCTCCAACCTTAACTAGTCTATGATTCTATATGTACCATGACACGTACGAAAAGTATTATGGCTGCAGGAGAAGCCTTAAATCTTATTTATGTATTTTGCAACATCTTTTCATTGGCTGGTTGTCTGTTACTTTTGAATAGTAGAAAGGATTATTATTATGTCACAAAGAATATAGTAGCCTACTCACTTAGTTTTCAGTACACAGATGTGTAAGAATGGATTTTGCCTGGATTCTCCAAGCAAATTTTTCTGAGAGCAATACTGATAATAGATATCATATACATCAGAAAGACAGACATCATTAACAGTTTAAAAATTTTATAAGCCATTTATAAATCAGTAATGCAGGCTGGGATAAAATAAGCATGTCTCCTCACTGTCAGCAAAGAGAGGCACCAATAAATAAATATATTCCATCAAGGATGTATAAAAATAGCTTTGATGCTCAAGATGCTGCAGGTTAGAGGAAGATATCCAAGCCAATAGTGGGTAAAGAACTACCTGCTAAAATCCAGTAACAGGCCTGGAAATACTCAAGTCCAACATTTAAGATGACCAGTACCTAGGAGTCCCAAAATGACTGTATGTATGTTATGGTCTTTACTGTCCACTCTGATTTTAAAATGTCCATCATCTCACCTTCTGCAAAGCCACCCCTATAGGTGAGAGCGGACATAAAAAAGACTCAAAATTAGGTTACCCCTCCTTTTCCAGAAAGAAGCAGATCTTTTCTTGAGGGAAGTATCAGTACCAGCTGAGGAAAACAGCTTCTGTGCATCAGTCCCAGCAGTGGCATAGCCATGAGACAGGCCAATGCTGAGACACAGTTTCTGCTCTCTTGGTAGAGATTAGCCATGGAAAAAGAAGTCTTGTACAATGTCAAGGCTGGACAGGGATGGATCCTTCACTCACTCACAATATTTCAATGGTTCCTTGATTAGACTGTGAAATAGCATCCTGAAACTCTACAAGATTAGCCTCCTGAAAGTGTTACATGGTATCAGTCACCATGACTGGAAGGTATTTCAAAATATCACCTAATTGCACCACTGAAGGGCATGTATCCAAACCACCTCAACAGATTTGTCTTACCTATTCTTCAAATTCCTATCCTGCAGGTTTTCTCAACAGTCTGCCTTTCATTTTGACACTTCCCTAAAAGTTCAAATGTTTATCCTACTGCCAAGCTTATATCCTTGCCTGATGTCTTCTTGCATCTCTCAGTGGTCACAGAAAAAAATAATTATTGTCATGCTTTTTAAAGCAACCTTTCATATATTGAGTGAATTGTGTTACTTTCTGTATTTTTAGGCTGAACAAATCAATTCCTTCCACCTTCCATTACAGCTTACATTTGTTAAACCTCCTATTCTTGTCACTCCCCTTTGGGCTCTTTCCTATCTGCCTACATCTTTCCTGCAGAGCACATTTCCAATTTCAGTCACAGTATTTAAAGCCTTACTGAAGTCAGGATGGATCACATGCACTGCCATATTTAAGAGCAAGAGAAGTTCCTGTTTTTAATGCAGTTATCTCAAACCAGTGAGGTTAACCTACTGGATTCAGGATTTCTCTATCTGCAGCAGCCCTATCTGAGACTCATAAACAAATGGATGTGGTTCTACCAACTATTTTTACTGTTGAGGTTTCCCTAAAAAAGCAAAGCATGTTTATTTTGAAAAGCAGGTCTGATTATGTATGTGAGAATAAGAGAGCCCAACTCCAAAACCAGAGGCAGCTCCTGTTCAGGTCTCTCAGACTTCTACAAGCTCTCTCTGAATGTACTCATTTTGTTACTATAAATCATTGTTTGCCACTGAAATATCATCATGTTTTATTACCACATATACAGGGGACATCTGCAAACTGCATTCATACTTCAAAAAAATGAGGTAAATAAATGCTGAAGAAGAAATAAGCAGAGCTTCTCTAATGGGTACATAAAATTTTTGGTACAGTACTCAAGTTCTCTCTGAAGCCAAAAAACTGGTAGGGATGAGCTGTTTTCCAGCCTCATCCCTTGGATTATTTAACAAAAAAAATATTTGGTGCTAACAGAATTATCAGAAAGTAAAGTATCCTCATGTTTCATGACTCACAGGCCAACAGGTCTTCCTAGAATTAACGAAATTCACATGAACAAGCAAAACAGGCATTCTTAAGTGATTTCAATTTGGCTGTTTCTAATCAAAGCTAGCTTGCAAGTCTACAAGTTGGTTTCCAGTCATTTGCAGATGCCAAGTTTTAATGCACACTCTATTTTCTTTTCAAGTCAGGTAAGTGCAAAGAAGACAGAGGAAACTGAGCAGCTGTCCACCTTGCCTGATCTTTCAGTAGGGAGGATGGGAAGCCAGAAGAAAGCAGAGACAGGACACCCATCCCAAACTAGCCACAGAAGTATTCCATACCACAGTACATCATGCCCAGTATATAAACTAGGGGCAGTTACCCGGAAGGGCTAGTTCACTGCCAGGGTCGGGCTGGGTATCAGTCGGTGGGTGGTGAGCAGTTGTATTCTCTTCCCTAGTTATTTCTCTTATCATTATTACTATTGGTGGTAGCAGTAGTGGTTTGTGTTATACCTGAGTTACTGGACTGTTCTTATCTCAGCCTGTGGGAGTTATATTCTTTTGATTGTCTTGGAACTCGTCAGAGTTTATGAATCATTTCATCCACTGTTGGTGGTACTATGTCATTCCAGGTTACTGCTGCCAACGAATGGGCATATGATGATGGTGCATTCTGTGTAAAACCTTTCTGCTACTATGTATAAGGGCTTGCTCCTTTGCCTCAGCAAACATAATGGCCTGGTGTGCACTCACTTACAAATGCACTTGCCTCAAATGTGAACTTCCGCATCCATGGTCTCTCTTCTCCAACCCATCTAGGGACTTTCCTGCCACTCAGACAGCACCAAGTGAACTGTCTGTGATTATATCAATTCCAGACTGAGATGGTGCCCAGCTATTTCCCTGGTTCACTCACTTCTGAAAGGGCACATTAAACAATTTACTAACCAGCCAGCAGGTCAGAGACCACTCAGGATGCTGTCAAGGCTTAGCTGGAAGACAAAACACTTAAGAGTATTAGGTGGTCCCCTCCTAATCCTCAAATTCAGAGTTTAGTTTAAGCCCCAAATTCCTGGAGCTTAAAATCACTTTCAATTAATATTAGTTGAGCTTGCTGGGAGGGTGGCTTTTGGCCAGGTACAGCTGCCTACATGGACATTCAGCACATTCTCTCCTGGAACGATCAGAAACTCTAGCTAACATTAATAACACAATACATGCTCAGAAAATATTTATCAATACTGAAAGGTATTTATTGACCTCTTGGTAATTCTTTCTCTCATTAAGAGTGCAGTTACATAGTAAATTGATGGCTATTTGACTGAGGTCTGCCACTAAAAAGGTTCCAGTCATGCACTTCTGGTATGTTCCTTCTGCTAGGACTCAGATTTGTCTGGCCCTGTAAGAGGTCCTATTAACTCACTGATCTGTGAGACAATTTTAAGTCTTTTTCCCATGGCTCATTCGCCAATGACTCAAATGGCTGTGCAGCCCACCACATGCCAAAGCCAAAGCACCAGGGCGGTGGCATGGCGAAGAGAAACTTTCCCCCTCTCTTGGCTACCACCACAAAGCTCACCTCCTCAGAAAGCTTGCACATTGTTAGTTGTTCTCCCCTGCTCCCACTCATACCTTGTCAGCCTTTAATTACTTATGTATGGAGGCTACTGTGAGCAGGAACAAAGATGTCTCTATTGTGGTTGATTCATGGATTTGCATTCACATTAGCTTTCTCCTTCCCTTTCCTACTACCCATGAGGTACTTTTGCAAAGACTTCAAACTATGCCACTTGTGTCTTTGTGTGATTATAAGTGGTGTCCATTGACATGGCTACAAAGAAGGTTTTAGAGGAGAAAGTTCTACATCACAGAGGTTCAATAAACTGGACTTCTCAAATGAATTATTAACATAAATTTCACAGTATAATTATCTTGCCGAAAGACAAAAGGACCTTCCAAGTGTTTTGTTTAAAATTATTTAACATCTAAGTATTGATTAAAACATTTTAGAATTACTATTTATTACAAAACCCAGATTATAGTGAATAATTTCAAGATAAGAAAACCAATCTAGTAATGAGCAACATGGTTTAATGCTACATGCTG
This sequence comes from Agapornis roseicollis, assembly GCA_002631895.1. Taxonomy (NCBI): domain Eukaryota; kingdom Metazoa; phylum Chordata; class Aves; order Psittaciformes; family Psittacidae; genus Agapornis; species Agapornis roseicollis. The sequence continues at coordinate 53,263 of NDXB01003553.1, read as the reverse complement.
TACTCTGTCTCTTGTTATATTTGGTCTAAGCTATCAGCCTACTGTAAAAGCCAGCCAAGAATTCTTCAAGCCCTGCCAGAGCTAGAAATACTGGCCAGAAATATTTGTCATATCACGGCTCAGTTTCCGAAAAGCAAGTTGCTAGACTTCCATAGCCAGGAAAATACAAGGTGCAAAGGACAATAAAAACTGGACTTATTTAATATTGTTGGAATGCAGCAGATCAAATGAATCCATGTGCTCTTAATCCTGTAGGACTGCAGCATGACAAATACACTTCATTTAGCTACTCAGTCCCCCTGAGTCAAATCAGTCTAGAAGATTCAGCCACACAACTGCTGGATGCTATTCAATTAGAATGAGGCAATGACTTCCAGTCCTCAGCAATGGAGGCAGTCTTCTCCTTTAGAGATCCAGGCAGTTTTACTTTGGATTAAATTCATTGATTTTTCCACTATGTATAAATAACAGTGTTGTCAGGCTACTTCAGATGAGTTCACCGACCACAGTATTAATGGATTTTGCTGATTTTTTCAAAGCACTCATGAAATCAAAACAATGGTGTCTTGTTATAAGGTGTAACTGCAGATGCAGCTTCTACAATGCATCTATCTCCAAGAAAAATGTGTTGGTGCAGACAGGCCCTTAAGAAGTCAGGGCTTTATATTTACATACTGTAGGGTGCAATATCTTCAGCCACAGCTAGCCCTATTAATTTCAGCAAGCTTACCTGTTGCACTAAGCCCTGTTCCCAGGAGAAGGGTACAGGGAAGAATGAGTATCTCTCAAAGAAACCGTACCTCTGCTGTTTTATTCAGGACTCAGACCTTCACTAATTCTAGTCAAGATAGGATCCAGTGTATAAACCTAACAAATTAGGAAATTGCAAAAACTTATAAACAAACCCTAATTCATCTTGGATCAGGAAAAAATTAGGAGCAAAACCTAATTTTTCATCTTGAATCAGTTACAGGTGTGCAGCTGCCTAGTCTCGAAGCCGGGAGGGCTGCTGCAAGATTCAGATGGTGTACTAGTTTAATCAGGAATAGTTAATTAAACTGTTCCCTTGATAAAAGTTTTTGTCATTCTGCACCAGCTATACATCACTTTCTTAGGATTCAGACTGTAGCCATGATGCTTATTTGTAATCTGTCTTTCCAAATTAATCTGTCACCATTCGTAAACTCAAAGTGGATCCAAAACATTTTGTTTCACTGGTAACTGGGCCAAGTCTGGGGACACTGAGGACTGGAGGATGAGTGATGCTAGAGCACCATTTCACAAAAAGGTGTCGAGGGAAAGCTGCATTAGAAATCCCTCCACAGTTTGTCACACAACGTGACACAAAATACTTTTTTATTATTTTAGTGCTATGTGTTATTTTCTTAAGTGAACTCAGCTTTATGCTCTATGCCACCATCATAAAATCAATTTAATAACTTACATTCACATAGTAATCACCAACATACATAATGCAGGAGTCATAAGTATAAGCTATAAAACTAGGGAGATCTGTAGTGTCAGATTATTAAAAACATTAACATATGATAAGAATCTAAGTCTGAATTTATTACAAGCCAAAATTCCTGGTGATTTTCTATTACCTGGGCTCAAAGACAGGCTAATGCAATGTTTTTCTAAAAAAAACCCCAAACCAAAAAACAAAACCCAAAACCCTAGCAACAAAGAAACATCAAAACACACACACCCCCAAGTTAAAACACAGCAGTCATAGGATCTGGATTTGAATCTCTTCTGTTTTAAAGCACCCACAGAATTATGATACCAAAAAACTTCCATCACTACTTGGCTATGTGACTTAACTATTCTATGGTTCTATGATTAACTGTAAGAAAAGAGCTTTATGAAGTAAAAAAGTGAACAAAATGAAAACTTGGCCAAATTTTCCACATTGGTGCAGGAATCCTTAACTGGGAACACTCTGATATTCTGCCATAAGAATCAGCTAAAATTTACCCCCTGGAAAATGAGTACTGTAGACAAAGAAGGTGCAGAGAAGACATGTCATCTCACCTGGCCTTTAATGAATGCATACCATCAAGTCAAACCAAGCCTTCCATATAGTCATTTGACCACTTTGATTTAGGTTTTCTAAAAGGCAAACTTATGAGTTGATGTCAACTGGCTCTTTTCACACCCTCACAATTCTACAGATAATATGAAGGAAATACAAGCAGAGGAGGCAGTTTAACATGGGACTACTGGATCCCCATCTCCATTAAGACTCCACTGAGCTGGCCCTTGAAAAGACCTATCTATGGAGACAAAAAAAGTATGTAAGGGCACTTACTCAGGTCACCTTCCTTTTTTTTTTTTTAATTAAGATAGGAAAATAATCTATAGTGTGTTTTATTTAAATAAGAAATCAAGCACAGCCAGAAGATCAGCTTCCAAAACACAACCAAGCCCACAAGGAATATACAAGTCCACTCAATAAGCCTTTGAACTGCCTGCTAGCTCTTGGGCCTTTTATGTGTTTTTCCCATTTAATAGTTAGGTTTGTTTAGATAAAACTCATAAATAGTTATTTACATAGCAAGATAGAATGCTGTATTTAGGGATTTTAAGCAAAGGAAAACTCTTTCATGCTAATCGTAAAACAAAAGCATGCCAAACTTCAACTAAAGAAACATGTTCTAACACCGAGAAACTTTTATAATTAATCCTTGCCTTAGATCATCTCAGAAAGAGTTACGAGTCTAATTAACATCAGTTGAGAAACTGCTCATGTTTCTGAAATTGCTGAAACTAGACACTGAGTAACAGCCAATCTGTATGCTTTCTACCCCATGACCAATTTACGGCTAAGCCCTGACTCACCACATTAAGTCCGAAAATATTTCTCCACATTAGCAATAGCTCAATGCATAGGCACAGGTGAAACAACGGACACCATCCGCTGTGGGGGGAAAACAATGCCTTCCAAACTCCCCCTCTGTGGATCAGGGATGAAAACAATGCATTGCTAAAATCTTTTGGTAGGGAGGACGGGACCTTTTTTAAAGAGCACCAGTACTATTCTTAGAGGAGTTACATGGTGTGCAGGTTGCGGCTAGCAAAGGCTTGGCTGGTGCCCAGTCCTGGCTGGGTTTGCTGCAAGGCGGAGCAATGCCTTTAGCTCAGTAGAACAGTAGAAGGCTTCTGCAGAAAACTCAATACACAATCCCCTAAGAACAAGCTGTACTTTGGAAAGACATGCCACGTTGTCCTTGCATCTGCCATCACCACTTCACACTGCTGCCTGTTTCATTGCTGAATGTTTTGCCTAGGAAGGAAATGAGTGTAAACATTGCTCTACAGTGTTCCCATACAGATGTTAAACTTTGGAAAAGCTGGGCAGGACAGAGTAACTTAGAGAGCCGGGAGATCTCCAGAAGAAACAAATCCCACTAATATACACGCTGCTAAACTTGTGCATCCAGCCAAGCCCATATAAAAAATAAAGCATGATTTGACCTTGACTCACTCTTAGAGGCTATGAAGCAACTTGAAGCCAGTTATTTAAGAGCCCCACCAGTCACCTGAGAAAGATCTGAGGATTTCCTATGTTCAGCTCACGTATACTTGCTAAGGCAGTGTGCTCTTCAAACCTATAAAGAGAAGTCAATCTGGTAAACCCACAATGTTTCACCAGCATAATCTTGTCAGCATCTCTCCAGCCCTGAAATCATCCCCTGCTTTCCACCACACCTCACAGTCAAATCTGTCCCTCTTGTCTCTCTTATGGCAGCTACGTTTCTCTGAATGGCTAAAGGAAAAAGGAAAAGGGCAGCTTGATGGTGTGCTCCCCCTCACATTCACCCAAACTGTCCTCTCTCACCACAGGGCCTGACATTCAAATATTGGGGGTATAGGATGGCAGCACATCATTCTCAGCTGCTTAGCATGGCTTTACCCCCTCCAGTGTTTGGCTTTTAATACCTTGGAGTTTAGAAACTTACCCCTAAGTCACTCCCCTGGAAGTACACAGATTTTGGAATAAAATTGCTGGTTTAGACAAAATTTTTGGGAAGAATTGGTAATACATGAGCCCCTTTTTGCTGTGTTTGCAGGCAGAGCAGCTGCTTCTGATTCCCAGCTACTGCCTTCAGGTGCTGCTGCAACAGAAGCTACATTTAAATACATATATGTGCACACACACAATTATAATATTATTACATTATTAAAACACATTGGTTTTGTGTTCCCATGCATAGACTATCCAGCAGCTTGCTTATTTTAGTTAAAACTGCCTGTCTTTGATGCTATCCCATGGAAAGATTACATATGAGATAGAGCAGCAAGCAGAAGTACACAGCCAGTGTGGTTTGCACAGATCAAGTGTAGGAGATAAAAGTGGAGCACCGGAGAGCTGTGTTTGAACTCTAATAATGCTTCTTGTGGGAGCAAGGAGCAATTTAAAGTCAAAAAATGTTTTCTTCCCAGTGAGAACAAACACAAGACCTTTTGGTAAGCTGCATATTAGCTTAGTTCAGTATTACTTTGCTATCTGTGAAAACTAGTGCTTCACATTTAAAATTATTCATGTATACAGATTTATTTTATAACATACCTACATGTAACTCCAAACTGCACCATCCTGTGTATGTGCAAGAGCCTGAATTATCTGCACAGCATCTTCATAATATCAAATGTCTTGCTTTTACAAGCATAAATTTATTTTCATAGGGTTTTTTACTCCCTCACTTAAGTATTAAAAAAGCCTCCAAAAAATAACCAACCAATAAAAAAAAAAAGCAACCCTGAACATGTGAAGGTTATAATCCTATACTCATTCCCCTTCTCTCAATCCAATTTTCTCTTTCTCTTTCCACCAGCTGAAATGTGAAAATCCCTTCCAACGTATGTACCTGAACCGCTCAGCTGCCTGCAGAGCAGCTGGTCTTAGCTATCTTCAAAAGCAAAGGGGAACAACTGAAGCTGAAAAGCAAGAATATAGTTAAAAAATAATCAGACTAAGCCCTTTCCAGCCCTGGTTTAACCATACGTAGTACAGATGGATAGATATGCTATTGTTCATCCTTAGAGGCTGCTGAAGCATTTCTAGTTCAAGTGGAGGCAGATATCCAACACAGGGAATTTCACAATGACTAGCCAGAACTGGTAGCAATGCCAAAAGCATCAGCAGTGCCCTATCACTTGCTGGAGAGGGAGTTTATGGATGCAGAGGAAATGAGAACCCCCAAAGTTCACACAGTCCCAAGTCCAGCCCCTATCACTCTATTTAAAACAGAAGCATAAGCTGCCACCTTCAGCTTCACAAGATCAAGGATTTTTTATGCTGAACTATATTTGGCAAGCACCTAACCCATGTTCCAGGCATCACAGAAACAACACCATAATGGAAAAAGTTTTACATTTACAAAAAGAAAAATAAAAATCCTTCAATCTCAGTTAATATATTTAAAAAATAATACTGAAAAAAGAGCCTGCAAGCATCACCTTTATTTCGGTGCCTTCCCCTTCACAGGTCTATCATGTTTCTAGTTGTTTGGGGTTTTTTTGTGAGGAGGTGCAGTGAGGCTTGGGCTATATAGGGCATCAGTAATATCTCAAGAACACCAGAAATGTCGTTGGTCTCCCCTATATGGGTGATGTGTGCATAGCTTACATGACCTTGTTTTCACCCACCATCAGGAATAAATCCCCCCATCTTGGTTCACTTACCTCCCCACTGTGGATTATTCCATGGCTGCACACTGCCCTGCATATTTCTGTGATGCCTGCCCTGGCACCAGTAAATCCCCTTAGCGAGGTGGGTCAATGTAGGCTGAGGAATGTTACCTTCTCAATGATCCCAAAATGCGTGGCAGCCAAAGTACAAACCAGCAAGCACCTTCTGAGTTCTCTCTCTTGAAGAGACCTGGATTTGCCAACCCTGTCACCCCAAGCATGCAGTAATTATGGCTAAACAGCTAAAGAAGCCATTGAATACAGCTAATGAGCTTCCCCAGCAGCCACCTCCAGTTCTCTTCCACTTTCTCTACAGGAGACATCATTAAATCATGATGTCTTCCGCCCACGTGTGGCCTTTACTGCAGCACTGTCCCAGCAAACCTAAACTGATAAAATGCCAGGGTAGGCCAGCCCCTGCAGACATCCCTCATTTTCCAGGAAGAATTAAAAAAGAAAAGAAAAAAAAATCCACTTTAAGATGTCCACAGTGCTTTCAAATAATTTTGTACTAAATACCACCATTTTCTCCATGGCAGATTTTAAATATTTACCAACTTAGGTCACATATTGTGATGAAGCACAATCAAAATATCAAGCAAGCAAACACAAAACAACTGATGCAGCAGTGGAAAATGTTTGGCTCAGTAACAATGTGAGCATACCATTGCCTAACAGGTGGAAAACTTAACAAAAGCAGTGACGATTAAAACAGGAAAATAAGATTTCATATTCATTCAGTACAACAGGCACTGTCTTTTTGAACATTAGTTAAATAATTAGCTCTCTCCTGCTACAACTTTTATTCCTGTGAGTACACCTTATTCTTGATCTTCTACTGAATGTGCTTCTAAAAGTATTTTTTTTTCCTATTTCTTACTAAATAATCAAGACGGGGGGGAGGGGGGCACGTAAAAGCACGCAAAAATAATTAAGGTGATGAAGAAACTCTCACATGGATTGGACAGTGGAAGAAAATGACATTGCTTATGTAAAAAAGTAGACAAAATGCAAGAGTCTCAAAACAATAATGCTGCAAAATTGACTGGGAGCTCCTGGTTTTCAAATCCTAGAACAGGGGAGAAATAGGGCTTTTCAGAGAAAAGCAGCAAATTCAAACTGATAATGTTCATTTGTTCAAGATTAGTTAGAAAACTCTTTGTTTTCAAATAACAACAAATCTAGATTACGCAACATGCTGCTAGCACCTGTTGGTCGTGGCAAAACCTCAAACCTGCTTGTTGAAATGCTCTGATTTGACCAGAATGAAGACCACCAGAATAAAGCACAGACACACAGGATCTGACTCATCTTATACAGGATTCCCTCTTGGATTAAACTGGGAAAGATCACATAAAGTCACCAGAATGTTCACAGAACATCTGGAAAGAAAAGCTATGAATAAGCTCCCACTTACATCAGAAAGGCCACATCAAAATTGTTTTTAGAGCTGATGAGTGCCCTCAGCTACTCTGTGGTTTTAACACCAAGTAAAGCATTGGCTGGTGGTATGCTACCTTTGCTGAACAAAACCTGTGTGTTTTCCTACGCATCCATAACGAGGTGTATGTCTCATTAAGGCAGCCCTATGGGCTACTTGGGATGCCCCATTTCTCATGGGAAGCATGTCTCTCCTCAGCTGTGGCAAGCTGGGAAGTTCAGGGCTGTAACAGCCCTCTGAATCTCTTCTCACCTCTCCCTGTAGTGTTTTTGTTCCTTTTGCCCTTTTTTGCCCACCTTTCATGTTTTGCCTCATTCTCCTTTTCCCCTCCAAGCTCATCCTAGGATGAGTCATTTAACTCCTGTGTGCTTTCAGCAGCTACTAATACAGATTCCTTTATGGGGCTTTTGATTGTACTCTGCCTAACTCTGGATAACACTTCTTCAACCATCTTGCTGGATCAAGACCCGTGGTGCGAAGGTCTCTTGTATGCTCTTATCAGGGGTATTGGGCAGACTGTGGCGGATCATATACATATACATATACAACTCATATACAACTCATTTAATGCAGTTTCTCTGTGTGATACTCATGTACTAGAAGTTGGCAAACATTAGTATGTCCATGTTTATATTGACCCTTGGAGACAGTTTTAGATACTGATGGCCACTTCTGACATAGGCTGGCCACCTGTGTTGGAATGAATGTGCATCTTAGTCAGTATAAGAGCCCAAGCCTCATGCGATGTGAGGGAGGCAGAGCCTCTGCGGGGACACCCACTAAGGTTGAGCCTGCCACCTCACACTGCGATGATGCTTCTCAGAGCTGGTTTCCTGGTAGTCTTCACAGTGTCCCTGTGCCGTGTTCTGTACATGGGACCGTGTAGTGGGGCTAATGATTGTCTGGATTTTGTGTTTCAAATACTGTAGTTGTGTGGAGTGTGCTTGTGGGATCCCATACGTGCATGCATGTGTGTGTGTGTGTGTGTGTGTTGAGGGCAGACAGTGTTCTGTGTATTTTTTGTTGTGTTATAATTGGATATTTGGTGTATTATACTTGGATACATATACAATAACTTGCTGTATTAGTGGATACATAATCAATGGCTTGCAGTATTAAGATTGGATGCGTATACAATGAAACACACAGCAATTAGTTACAATTGGTTAAATTAAGGGTATGAGAACCTAGCCTTTAAAACTTACTAACAGTTCACTATTGTGTCTTAGCACATTCCAGTTTCTTCCCATCTTGCTTGCACTGTTACTTTCGATTCTTTACACACAGCTTTTGTCATCCTCGGTTCATGTTGAGCTCCATGTAGGCACTTGTTGACTTGGGAATGCGGCCATTCTTTGCTAAAAATCCAACACCTAACAGCACTGCTGGCCACACAAGATGCCATCTTTCTTGTCTGTCACTCAAGAAGATGCATTAAATTCCACCTAAGAGAGACATCCAACACAGATGTTGAGGCCTACTTTGCACAAGAGCTGTCAAGCATCATCTGTTTCACTGTATCTGAGATCAAAGCATGAACAACCTGAGAAGACTGCAGAAGCAATATCTTCCCCAAAAAACATGAACAAATTCCATCCATTCATACCAGTCCTCACCTTCAAATTTGACCTCTGAATGTATATAAAGCCATCATAATTGAGGATGAGCAAGCTGAGTTCCCAGCTACTATAAACCAATTTAAAGATTCATTTCTTTATAAACAGGCCAGGGGATCAAAGTGTTGGCATTGGTCAAACAGACACAGGATAAAGGTAGGACACAGGACCCCAGCCACTGCAGAGCATTAAATCTCAGAACAGAGTGCTGGAGATATTTTACGTACAGGAGACAGTAGTGCATTTGACTGGTTTCAAGTTCACCTCTCAACTGGTTTTAAAGACATCAGTTAGCAAAGTTCACAGAAGAAAACACTTTCCACTGCAAAAGACAGACACAGGATAAAGCAATTGCAGCAAAAACCACCTCAGCTTCAACAAGTCAAAATTAGTAAATCCAGTACTGGTTTGGAGTCTAAAATGGCATATCCCATCTCTCAGCACCTTGAAACTTCTTTTCCATGTGTAATACTATATTCAAACTGAGAAATCAATAAGGCTGCATGGTTAAACATATAATGAAATATCTATGGATAAATTTGCTTGTTATCTCTTTGTACTCAAGTAGTCTGAAACTAGCATCTCACCAGATATATATCCTGGGCATTATGTTGTCTCCACAACCGCCTTAACTGAAGGAGTCTTATGCCTGAAAAGAAAGCTTGAGCAAATAATATAGAATCATAGAATAGGTAGGGTTGGAAAGGACCTTAAGATCATGTGGTTCCAACCCCCCTGCCATAAGCAGGGACACCTCACACTAAACCATGCCACCCAAGGCTTCGTCCAATCTGGCCTTGAACACTGCCAGGGATGGAGCATTCACAGCTTCCTTGGGCAACCCATTCCAGTGCCTCACCACCCTAACAGTAAAGAATGTCTTCCTCATATCCAATCTAAAGTAAAACTAAATTTGAACAGATAAAAGGGTGCACTTCTAACCTTGCCGTTATCAAAACGAGGCAGGAGGACAGGAGACTGCGGCTCAACAGTGGTCAGTGGTACTCTCACTCAGGACTCTTGGGCTAGCAGTCAGCACAACTGCTTGGATTTGACACCTTTTTTCTCTGACAGTGACCTTTGATGATTTTAGGCATTTTTGTGTCTTCATTTCTGCCTGCATATTACTTTATCTTCTGTTCCAAACAGCAGAATTAATAATCAACACCTACCAGGGAAAGTGTTGAAAAGCAAGTACCAGAGGACACAGAGAGCTTCTATTGTCAACAGCTTTCAAAATCTTATTGCTCATCCTTCTTAAAGTTTCAGTTCAAGTTTTGAGATACTCAAGCTCTTAAATAATAAAAATAAATAATAAAAACAATGGAAAATTTTCTGCTTTGACAAGTGATGGGAACATCTCTACAAGTTTTGTGAGAATCTTTTACACCAGTGATGCAAGCCAGTCCTGAAAATTTGCTCTGGACAGCTGCCCAAGGCTCCTGGCCATTAGACCTTCACTAGGTTATTTTTTTTCCTCCCAGCAACTGATAGCAAGACTATGATTACATGCTGCTTCTGGCCACTGTTATTTTAATACACTTAGAAAGAAGTATCATTATATTTTTTTAAGTTTTCTACTTTAAAATCACTTTCATCAAGAGCCTTATATATTGTATCATTCTGCTTCTCAACAGGGCAAGATGCGGGCGAAGACAGAAACAAGGTCTAGTCTGAAGAAATGTACCTGGAGCAATTACGTTTTATGTTATAACTGGCTAAGAATATTTATTAATAGCATCCACTTATGTTTTAGATTTTCAAAAATTATCTAGAGGAAAAAATTCATCTTCCACCAAAACCATTTTTAATGAAATCCAGAAGAAAAAGAATATTAATACTCAGTGCAATCATTTACTTTGATGTCTATATAATACGCAGTGACCCGTAAGTGGAATGAGCTAAAACTGTCATAAATTCATTATGAGAAACTGTTCTTTGAAGAATATCTCTGCAAATTTGAAATTAAATGGGCAAATTTGAAATAAGCTAATTGCATGGCATTTCAAATAACTAGTTCTAGTAACAATATCTTTTCTGTGCACTTCTATTCCAGCTGCAAATGTACCTCTTTTAAAAAACATTGCAGAAACTGGTTTATGAAAATTGAAATGTTGTAATTACTTTGCACTGAGTTATAGGGCAACATTCATTTAGGATCTCATTCTTGAAGGGACGAAAAATCCAAAAGATGATTTTATGATTTTAATTCCCCTGGCAAAAGAAACCTAGGAGTACATGCAGCATAAAATGCACCAATCCAGATTCTACCAATGAAGACTTGAAGAGAACACATCCAATAGACAACTGTATATTCCCAGGGGAATTTCTTAGGTATCATCTTACAAAAGCAAAAAGCAAAATTCCTATTTACTTGCTTTGCCTGATCTGTCCTGGTGCTGCTCAAAGTTGCTCTGCCTGGAGGAAATGACAGCTCTGCCCTTGCAGCTGCTCGGGGCAAGAAGGTTCATGGGTGTCGCAGCCTGCCCACCTGTCTGCTGGGATAGTGGATGCTGCCTCCTTTATACTAACATGAACCTTGCCACCACTGGCAGAAAGGAGCTCTATATTAGGCTCATCACTCCTTCATTTAGTTACTTTTAAAATTTACTCACTGGTTTTCGTTTACTTACTTATTCTGTAGCTGCCTTTCATAGTGGTGGCTTTTGTTATATGGTTTATTTCTTGAACTTGAGAGAGGAACAGTCCAGATGGAGAGCACCTCTGCACTGGTCTGTGAAGAGCCTGTGGGACCTGTCTCCACAGACCTCCCTCAGGGCCCCAAGATTTGGCATTCCAGCACCTAGGCAATGTACCTTTCCTTGTGGAAAAACGTGGGGGAGTAGCCTTGCTTTGTAGCCCTCAACTTCACTGCTCTATTTTTCAGCAATCAGGATTACAGGAGATGCAATAGTTAGGTGGCACAGGAACCCCTGTATATTATCAAGTCTTCAAGCACACCTGGCAGCGTTCACTTTGTTCTTTTATTATTCTTATGCCACAGGAACCAAAGAGAAAAGATGCCTCAATTTCTTCTTTCCCTCCCAGAATGACCCAACCTGTATTTTTCAGTGTGCTTGTGTGTTTTCTCCCTGCCTGGATTCCAACACAATAGACAACAACACCTTCAAGGTGTTGAGCTGAGGCTTTAGATCTAAAAACAGAAGAAAGGAAAACAAGGTGGCAAGAGGTAGAGAAGTAAATAGGCTCTCCTTTAAATATAGAAAATATCTAGATATCCACCCTTGACAGTGGATGAGCCAACAGGATGCAATCATTTCAATGCTCATACCTGGAGCTGACACCATGCCAGCAGTGGGACAAGAACTCCTTCATGGTGGATTTCCTTTCACATATTACATTTTATATAGTAATTGCAGTTGTTTCATTCCTCATTTTCTGCTAGGCTTTTTATTTCATACACTTCATCTATCAGATACTACTGTCTACTTTTACTATATCATTGCAGAAAATAACTGGTGCTAAATACAGAGCTATGGAGAATGAAGTTTTGCAATACTGTGTTACGGAGCTGGATGATAAATGGCAAAAAGCGGCTGGGCTGAGAAGCTCAAGACATAGGAAATAACAGCACCTGCAAGGCTGACAAAAATTACATTTGCAGGTAAGTGGAGTGGAAATTTACACTTACTGGGAAAAAAAACAAACGACAGAAACATCATTATTAAAGGCAGAGTGAGAGATAGCAAGAGCAACACAGAGAAACAATTTTCTTTCAATTCCATCACAAATCCATCTCAAACTAACATGCAATTTCACTATAGATCTTCAGGACAAAACAGAGCATTATGCCCAACTGTTTTGAGGGTTTGGATAACAAAGCATAAAAATCCCAGAAAGTAGCATTTTCACAGAATCATCAGGTTGGAAGGGACCTCCAAGATCATCAAGTCCAACCCATGCCCTACACATCCACTAAACCATGTCATCAAGTTCTATATCCAGTCTCTTTTTAAACACATCCAGGGATGGTGACTCCACCACCTCTCTGGGCAGACTGTTCCAATATTTTATTGTTCTTTCTGTGAAAAACTTCTTCCTAATATCCAACTTGTACCTTCCTTGGCGCAGTTTGAGACTGTGTCCTCTCGTTCTGTCCATTGCTGCCAATGCAGACCAGAAAAAATTTTCTATACAAAACCATCTAAAAACTGAACTGCAATAAATATCAAGTTAACCACCTAATGCACACACAAACAAGTAGCTTTAGGTATTTGATATTTTCAGAGGTACCTGTACTATTACAGACCGTTTCAGAGGAAAACTAATAAAGCTCATCAAGTCTGCTAAAGCACTGCTAAGCTGCATGAATAAAACACACCTTCTTGGATTATCCTTTCTGGCAGTACAATTTTACAATGGAAAGCCATTAGTGCTGTAAGAGTATGGAAATGAGAACAATTAGATTTGTCCTTATTATAGACAAATTATGAATGTAAACCAGGCTGTTATAATTGCAGCCTGTATATTTAACATGATGGTGTAGAGTTGAACAGTGAGTCCTTTCCAAACTAAGAAAATAAAATAGTTCTTTAGAAATGGTAAAATATATCACTTATTTTGAACATACCAGCTTGTAGTAGGTACATTTTAAAATAGATTCAGATTGATTTTAAAGTATTAATACTCCCTAATTTTAGCATTTTAGTTTTCCAAAGCAACAAAACCAGGTAAGTTACAAGGTGATCAGTTTTGGCAATATTTAGAGTCAAAAAACCCCATCCAGAGCTGCCAAATGGTAAACTCAAAGTTGGTAAAACTCTCTTTGCTTTAGAGAAGGCTCATCATAAATCTTAAACAGCCCATAGTCCACCCCAAGAAGATGCAGAAGTGCAGGAGAACTCATCTTTGTGGAATCACTGTGTATATGCAGGGAGTTGAGGATTAGTTTTAACACATGTGGGTTCATTACTTCACTTGCCATGCTGGCATATCCAAGCTGTGCATGGAGACACCACTGTCTTGGCTTTGCCTAAGCCAACACCCTTCAGAGCCTGGCTCATGGTGGGCAAAGCCAGCTCACCTGCCTTCCGAGCCACAGCAACCCTGGACCCTGATACAACATCACAGCCACCCGTTCTGCTTCTCAATGCACAAATAACCATCACATTTGTTTATTTACCTCTAGAAATAATAACACACTTAAGACCGTCTATGCATGCTCACCATCTCATAGGAAAATTAACATAATTTCAATTTTTTCCTAAATATATATAGCTCAACACTTGTGACTAAAAAACGTACGTAGTACAGACAACTTCTTCCTTTTGCCTATTTACTAGTTCTTTACAGATCCGAGTCCAAATATCCATGATTTAGGTGAGCAGCTCTTAAAGCACATGGTACATAGTGCCAGCATGCAGCATAACCCCAGCTCTTCAGCACCTAATCCTGCTACATCCCATTCCTTTCTGCAGGCTACAAGGATACGTGCGACTGCCAGCTCAAGACTCTTCCCACCCAGTGCAACATGTCTTGCTTTATTTTCATGGAGAACCGAGGCAGGATGCTCAGGAAGGTACCAGGAGCCAGAGGTACTAGGAATGAAACCAGGATCAGATTGATCCCCAGTGGCAAGTGGAGAAACAACCTGGGTAAAGAAGTGAATCAGGCTGATGGATACAAAGGAACAGCAGGAAAATAAAGTGACTTTGGCAGAGTCTGGAACAAGCTTGGCTTTTTTTGTCTTTTCTTATTTTCTCCACATACACACCCTCCTATCCCCTCACCTCCTTTTCAAGAGCCTATATTTTAACTCAAAGCCTTGATTATGCCAGAAAATTTTCTGCATTTTCTGCAGCATTTTCTGTTTCACCTGGCAGACAGTTCTAGTGCAGCCATTCTTCTTGTCAATACATCTTAGGAGTATTTCAGACTTACTCAAGTTTTGAGCCTTGCTTAAGGATCAGGTTGAAGTGGACAAGATTGTGATTCACTGACAGAGCCCCATTTCTCCCACAGACACCCGTGGCTTGTACCAGCCCTTCTCCAGCTTTCTCATTGAACAGAATAAAAGCCTGGAACCCTGAATACAGTACCCCAGTACAAAATAGAAATTTGCCTAGTGACTGCCATGTCGACCCGTTCTCTTTATCTACTTGTGTGACCTTTTTTCTTCCTGACTCCAAAATATTGCAACACCAAAGGCAGAGATGGCACCACATCAAAGAGCCTAAGTTATAAGGGAAGCAGCTTTATTTTCACTTGAGCAGAGATTTTTTTTTTCTAAGCAAGATTTCAAAATACCTTAAAAAAGTAACAGAGTTGATAATAAGACCAAAAAAATTGATGGTATTTGTGTAAGCTAATTCAAACACAAGTTTATCAGAGGATAAGACACCCCACACTAGGGCAGTTCCCAGGGAACAGACTATAATGACATTCAGGTTACTCATCTCATCTGGGCCACATTTCTGAAGGAGATGTGAATTAGCAGCCCTCAAACAACAAAGAAATGTGGGATTAAGAAACAAGAGAGCAGAGAAAAGAGCCGGTCGATTCTCCCACTGCCTTTTCTTGTTCCTAAAATTTCTGTTGCCTGGAAATGGCTGATGAGAAGATGGGATTATGTAAGTGCTTGCCAACTTTTCACACGTTAAGAAAATTAAAGCCTGAGTGATGGGTAGCTTAACCCATCTTCTAAGCAGTGAACTAAAACATGTTTACTAAGGAGAATTCGAACTGTGAAACCCCTTTCAAAATGCTGGAATGATGAGGACTTGACAATTCTCAGGATTAAAAAACTGCATACATTACAATGTAATCTCCCTATAGTAAGATGAGGAGAAGGAAAATAAAGCTTTTCTGGTGTGCAAGATGGTTTCTGTTTTAAAGTATATACGTCCTGTCTGATTGGAGACTCTCTTGTGTTGTCCTTTTTATTTTTCTCCCAATAGACATGACAGAGAGCTATACTAGCCCTCCAACTCCACATTAAGCTATGTTTTTCAAAAACCAACTGCTCCCATTAAACATGATCTGTCAATAATAAAAGAAGAAGTACTCTGCTGTAGAAATGTCTCTTCCTAAATTTAATCAGGCTAAGTGCTAGAAGCAAGCAGGCACTAATGAAAGTGCAAAATATCTCTATCTAGTTTTGAGTAAACCTTCAGCAACTACGTCATCTCAGCACACCTAAGATGTCCTGAACTATTTGTTATTATCATTTGAGTGGCATGTTACCTTCTGCAAATATTCTGATTTCATTACAGCTGAGGGACAGTTTAAAATTTACCCTGCTAAAGTTTTTCCACTTTATAAATTAAAAAAAAAAAAGGATTGTTCTTATTTGCTCATATTTCCTTTTTCTCTGTTTGTCAGCAAAGCACTGGGGTCTCTACAATGCTGAAAAATTCTTGTAGTCACACTTCTTCCAGTTCAAAACAAACATGCTTACATTGGCAATAAAGCTGAATGCACTGCAGATGCTGCTAGAAAAGGTGATATACTCAGCAATGTTTCTGAGACACTGGAAAAAGAAACCAAAATCCTGCTTCAAGCTGAAGTTGGGCCATCCACCAGAGCATCAGCAGTGCAAAATTGCAGATGGCAAATACCTAATCTGGAGACTGAAATAGAAATTGTTTCCTGCTGTTCAACCAGTACTTGAGCAACAAGGTTAGAGCAGCAAAATAAACCCTTGTTATTACAGGAATACATGTGTCATTATGTAATGCAAGTATGTATGTCTAGAATATGGAATATGAAGTATCCAAGTTGCCTGGAGCTCACTTGTATCTTCAGG
This sequence comes from Agapornis roseicollis, assembly GCA_002631895.1. NCBI lineage: Eukaryota > Metazoa > Chordata > Aves > Psittaciformes > Psittacidae > Agapornis > Agapornis roseicollis. Next base: position 36,747 of record NDXB01003553.1, on the reverse strand, counting down.
AAAAGAAAAAAAAATGAACAGTGGATTTTTGTACAGCTGCCCAATGACAGCAAAAGGCAAATCCTCAGCTGGTGATAATAGTTATGGTCCCACTGATATCTGATGATGACATTCCCCTTTGGTCTTACTGATGGAATGGTCTAAGAAAAGCAAACCTACATGAAGAAATGCTGCAGTGAATGAGTGCAACCAGAAGTAAAATTTTGCACCCCAGTATTGTAATTGTGGGATAAACTTCAAAAATTTAAACCTGGGAATCCCCCAGTCAGCCAGCTACAAAAATCTACGTTCCTTCAGCTTCACAAATGAAGAAACGACTTCTCAGAAATGCCAGATATGACTCACCATGATTTTTAAGTGCTTCAACAGCATCCTAGTCATTTCAAATAGCACTAAGTTTACCTGCGACTTCTTTCCAGAAAGTGGAACTACAAGCTGGCAAGGTGCTCAAATCAGGGAAAAAGAAACTCACACAAAATTATTCTTTCAACTACTGTGTCACAAATATACTGCTTTTTCTATTCTGAACTGACTTCTCTATGAATTTTAAAATACATAAAACCAGGAACTATAGAGCAAATAATACCTACATAAGTAGGTCATTTTCTTAATGGTGGAGCACTGCTGGTTTACCACGAGCTTGTTTGCAATACAGACACATGCATTTCAAAGTGCATATATTTGGGTCTGTAAAGGAGGTGAGTGAGCATAACTGTGGAAGTATTCACTCCAAGATCAAGCAGAGCCTAATGCAGAAAGACAAGCAAGAAAAAGTAATATTTTGCACCTTCTATGTGAGCTTCACAGAGAGTTATGACATTTTGAAGAAAATCCTCTTGCCGCGTGTAAGCTGTAGTTTGAATGTGCTGCACGTTGCATATTTCATTATAAAAGCAGAGCCATGTTATTTCATTAGATAAGTGATAAGTTCGATCCTTACCAAGTTTTCTTGGTTCCTGGCTGCTATTTTCTGATCATCTTCTCCCCCATTTTTCATGTATTTGACCTCTTCCACTGGTTTGATCCTATACTCATCTGAGCACCAAGGAAAAAAAAAAAGAAAAAAAAA
>NDXB01003553.1:7444-21268 GCA_002631895.1 Agapornis roseicollis | reverse complement strand
AAAAAAAAAAAAAAAAAAAAAAACCAAACAAAAACAACAAACCAAACCTAAAAAAAACCCTGCTTGTCTTAAAAATAAATGGATTTCCTTCAGCACAAAGGCTGCCAGAAGACACATCCTGGCTTCTTTCTAGCAAACACCAAAGGCGGATGTATGCCCCTATTTATAGTACACTAATGCAATTGTGAATACATACCCCATGCACCTTTTCTGTATTCCACTATATTCTTCATCGAGCTAAACAGACTGTGGGAAGGGTCATTCCCAAGAATAAAACCATGTTAACCCTGTCCACATATCAACCACTTGCAGGGTCTCAGGGTGCCCACAGAGCCCTGCATCCTCTGATACATCTCCGACACAAACAGGCAAATTGCAAAAGGTGAAATTAAGATGCAGGGAAGTTACAACATGCCTGCGATTAATTTTTCCTCCCCCTCCAGCCCCCCCTCCCCCCCCCCAACTGGGGATAACAACTCTTCTCCACCTTGGTTCACTTTCTATCTTTATACTATAAATCCCCACTAAAGGTGCTGAGCCTGATTGCACCCATATCATGACAAACTCAGCAGACAACAGTCTGGAAACCCAGGCATCACTGCAAAGCAAATAACAAACAGTGGCTATACTAGAGAAGGTCTATATAAATACAGTGCTCTTACACTAAGTAGAAGACTTTGCAGAATAATTCCTTCATCTAATACCATGACAAGGGGTTGTAAACACTGCAAGAAAATTAACCACCATGAGAAGATAACTATAGTGTCTGAAGGCTATCTAGCTAATTTATAGACACCTGCTCTGCTTTAAGTCCAAGCAGGAAAACCTCAGCAACATTTATATGGCAAAGATCTACTATCTATTTGGGAAAGTAACCCCATTTAGGGTCTTTCTGATTTTTTTTGAGGGAAAGAACTAAAATAATAGAAGACAGAACTCCAAATATACACTGAGGACCATCTTCAACCACTGTTGCTCTCCTGCCCTGAAACAATTTACAACTAAACAATTTGCCAACACCCAAGTATTTACAGAGCTACTCTACCATCAGTTCTGACCTAGTTTTCTTCACTGCTAAATCAGTGAAACTAGATGCTGAAAAACAATCTTGTTGAAAGTGGCAAAGTATCTTCTTGAGTCTAAGAGGAACCTCTCAGCTCATCTGGATGTCATTCCTAAGGACCACCCAGACCAGCATTTTGCCACTTTTCAAGTAAAAATAAGAGAGGATAGAGAAGGAGAAGAGAGAGCTAGTTCAATCACAAGCATTACATAAAACTCACAATTAACAAATAGTCAGGGCCCTGAGTGCACTAAGAGGCCATGGGCAGCCTCATGAAACCCCTGCCTGCATTTTCTGTCCAGGAATCTAGGAGCATGTATCCATGGAAGCGTGGGCCTTCAGTCCTTGCCAGACCAGATCAGCCTGTCTCTAGTACTGCCTCAGGTCCCATCTTCTGGAATGACCACAACCCCATGTCGCAGGCATCTTATCTCCTAATAAAGCCCTCAGGAAAACTCTAGCTTGTCTGTATCCCTGTCTTCAGTCTCCTGCTGCTCCTCACTGCTCACCTGGACCTGGTTCACTGCTGTGTCTGGTACTGCTAACAAACTATCATCCACAAGTAGCTCTGCCACACCACCCTCAACTTCAAGCTTTTCCTCCCTCATAGGGCAACCCTGTTACTGGTCCAAGAGAGATGTTACACTTGTTACACCTTCTACAGATGACTCTTTTTATTCTTTGTATATATCTATATATATTTACTTGCTGGAGGGGGATGAAGAGCTTATTACTCTCCGAGTAAATCCATAGTCCAGAACAGCTTCTTCCTTATACTGCAAAAGCAGTACCTTTTCCAAGAGAGCTATAATGGATGAGCCTCTTCTGTTCACAAAGAAGTGAAAATACAGAGTTTTATTTCATGTGGAAACTACTTTCTTTGCACACACTGAGCATGAATACATGACTAGACAAAACCTAAAGGTGGGGTTTTATTTTTTTTTCAAACCCTATTGCTTCCTTACAGGAATAAAATAGTAAATTATTGGCTTACCAAGGGTGTTCTCAGAGTTACGCAAATACATCATAAACCTAGATAACAAATAGTATTTTATTACTTTTCCCACATGAACAAAACACCGAAGTGCGTTTTGGTGCTATTGTCTCTGACTTCCTGAAACACTTGTAAGGAGTGACCCCTGCTTACTTATATACGAAGCAGGCTATCACCAAATTGTGTTGGAAAAGGGTAAATAAAAACTCAGATGTTGTTAAACTAAAACAGAAAAAAAAAGTAAATAAAAAAAGTGAGGAAAACCACAGTCCAGGGTAATTCTGGAAGATGCTTTTGCACTTCAGCCCTATACTGCAATGCATTCATCTGCTTTTCTTTATCTTTCAATCACTGAAGCAAGATCTACTTTATAATGTGAGTTGCTGAAATAATGACCAACATGAAAGCTACCCTTTCAGAAGCTCAGCCAGAAGCTGAATTTAAGCAATAAAAATCTTCTCTGAAGGTTTTCAGATGGTGGGTGCCTACATGCCACTTATGGATTAAGCACTGCATGGAACGAGTGCTTGTGGTTGTACGAAAAATATCTGTTCATGTTTGAAAATGTCTTTTAAAAAAGGTTATTGTCTCCAAATAGCCAGTGTGGTATTATGACAAAGAATGGTGCTGGTCCCCTTAATGCATAATCACTACTGTCCCTAAAATGAATAAGCTCTGACATTGCAGAAGCATGTTAGGACAGTCAAATAAACTGAAGCAATTACCATTTGAGTGTTAACCAGCTGACCAACACAGTCAATAAAATAAATACTGCCAGGCAAAGCAGGTTGTGTGTTTGTGTGATGCCTGGTGCAGCAAGACTTTCAGATCACAGCATGCACTCATGGTCAGTATGACAGAAGTTACATTCCTTAAGCTATGGCTTTCCAGATAGTTTAAGTTCAGTGAGGATGACCATGCTATTTTTCAGAAGAAAGAATTTCTCCTTCTCAATTTTAGCATTTTTTCTGACAGCTGAGGGAAAAGGAGAGACAACAAGAAGGCGTTATTCACTGTAAACACTTCTAACATTTTCCTCACTTCAAATTTTACCTAAAAACTTCCCAACTTCAGAACTTCAAAAGGCCAGAAGATGACCCACAGAATTTTATGGACAGGAGCTAGCTCTCGCATATTAATTACAGACATCTGAAGAGTCCTACCATGCCCACAGATATTTTTAAGTGTCCTGAGCAACAACATGAGACTGACGTTTTGAATAAGATTATACTTCTAGGCCTGCCTATTAAGGAAAGTCTTCAAAACAAACTAATCTCTACAAAGATTTGGGCACAATAGTTTTGGAGACCACAATGCAAATTTAGGAATGGTAAGTCATAGTCTGAAATTCCCCTTGCTCTTTTCTTCATGTGTATTGTGAGCATGTTTTAAAAGTTTCAGTTACTTTAGCATCTTTTGGCACTTACTTCAAATGCACATGGCATATATAATATATGACAGAGTTCTGCTGTCTTGGACAGTGGACTGAGATACCCACATGGATGAGACATGGCAGACACAAGGCAGGAAATAATGGACTGTCACAAGGCAGGGATTAGCGTAAGTGAGACAAAACCATAAAACATTTAGGAAGAAAGAAAACACCAATATGAGGTAAAATCCTAACAAGCTGAAAAAAGATTTTGGGTTTTAAATGCTGGTATTGGTGAACAAGAAACCAAGTGAAACTACTTTTTTCCAGTTCAGTTATGGGTGCTACATAGTGGTGTGTTTGTTTTGGGGAGACAAGCTGAACACTTCCATCTGGTGAGAGAAAGGAGCCCTTCTGGTAAGACTGGTTGCTGCTTTCCCAACACATCAGACTAACTGCATCATACACGACGGGCAAAAACTTGCCATAGTTAAATACTTCCAACTTTCCTGCTTGGATTTTGAACTATGGCATTTTCAAAGCATTTGGGAGAAAGAATCAACACAGGAGAAAACTGTTAAAAAAAAAACCCAAACAAGTGAGGAAGAGCAGAGCAAATGGCATGTACATCTGCAAGCGATCTGACATCAAGTCCCTCACACATCTCCATGCTGTCCATCTCTAGAACAAGGGTGGGTCTATAATACAAACCAGGGAAGTTGTGAGGATGACTACACCACTGCTTCTGAAGCAGTCAAATACCATGTGCATCAACCAGTTTTTCAATCTCATTATGATACCTCAATGCTAAAGATTTAATTTTCTAGCATTCTCCCAGCTGCTCTGAGATAAACTGGTTTATAAACTATTGTGCTTTGCATTCAACTTTATTTAGACTGGTTGAGAAACTTGAGCTGCTGTTATTACCGGAAATCCTATTTGGCAATTGCAGCACAGATATTCACAGTTTGCCAGAGGATTCTTACCTGCCATGTTTACTTTTACTTTTGCAAAGCACCCAAGAGCTCCATATAAACATCTGAATTAGCCTCCCAGATTAATAAACAGATTCTAAAATAAGAGTATTTTTCCCCCAACAGCAAGTCACATTACCAGTTATTTTCTTACACAAAAAATTATGCCTATAACATCCTCCACAAATGAATATCCCATGATTTTTTGAAAAGGCACAAATAAAATTAATCTACAAGGGATGTTACATTATTAAAACATATGCTGAAATCAACAACGCCCAAGGGTCTATCATGGCATTTTGTTCTTCATTGGTATTTACATTATTATAGTTATTATGTATTGCCCTGGAAATCAGCTTTGAAGTGGAATGATGAATAAATGAAGATGCATTATCACTATCCTTATTAGAGGGATTTTAAAGTCATTAGAGACCAACAAGACATAATAATCATATTATATTCAATCTTCTCTAGAACATCTCCTTTGACAGGCCTGCTAACTCAATTTTTTAAATATATATTATAGCAAAATGCAACGTACCTTCTACAATTTCCATCTTATGGAAATTTTTGTGTTTGGCTTTCAGTTAGCCAGAATTTGTTCTTACAGAATTCATGAATTTCATGGTGGGCTTCTTGGTTTTAAACACCAGTTTAAAATTTACTGTGAACCCTGGGTCAATACATATTTACTCAATTCTGAAGCCACCTTCATTTCTTCTTCAGTTTAGACAATTAATGATTGTTGTATACGTATAGCAGACCTCTTTCACAGGAAGAAACCATGTTTAACTACAACCAGACACATCTTCTCTCTTCCCCCCAGCACTCTCATTATAGTTACAACTCTTTTCCATCAGTTACAAGACAGAAATTTACAACCCCAGGCTGTAACTAACCCCCTTCTCTGCCTCTGAAACTTCCACCATTACTCAATCTTGATGGCAGAGGTGGCAGAGAGTCTCTGTCACTGTGGGCTGGCAGTGGCAGTTGTTAATGTCAAGGTGGAAAACAAGTGCAATGGTATCAATGACCATACCTCAGTAGTTTATTCTTCAGTGGCTTCACTTGCTACTTGCAGAGCTACATTAAAGCAATAGAGCAAAGTGCGAAGGCTCTTGAGCACTTAAGACAGAGCTTACAGAAAAATCACGTGAATGACTGTCTTGCTGCCAGTGCACTTATTTGTGGAAAAAGAGTGGTATGTGGGAAAGTGAAAGTTTCTCAGCTGTGTGGCTAATGCTTACAACTACCCACCACAAAAAAAAAAATCCCTAAGTGGCTAAAAAACCCCCAGCAGCCTAAGGCATAGGTAAGAGGAAATCTGGCTAGAACCAAAGTAAAGTATTTTCATACCTCTCCTCACTTAAAAATACATATCTAATGCAAAAGCAAAATGGAAAGTACAGTCCTTACTGTTAACTCTTTCTGCCTGCAACTTGACTGGGGATGATGTTCAAGGAAAAAAGATGAACACTGTTTTCATCTCTGATTTTAGGCAAACAGCAAGGGAGAATATACTGTAAGCCACATTTTTCAGTTCACACCTGATGCCCAGGGAAGTCAGCACCAGCACTGAAGTATTTTCCTCTAATTCTGCCATTGCTGTTCCAGGTCCTTCAGGATTTTCTCCACTTAGCTTATACTTGCTACTTCTGAACAGGCACCTTATGTCATGTAAGTCCTCAGTAAAACGCTCCGAGTTGCCACCATCTATGAACATCATGATATACAGATACTGATATTCTCAGTATGTTATTGATGTTATCAGTACATCAGCCACCATCCAACCTCACTTGTACCCATTTCTTTTACTTTCCTGCCTCCTTTCCCAAACCTACTTCCCCTACTAACTACCTCTAATTGTCTTTCCATTACCTTCTTTCTCCTCATGAACTCTCCAATTTTCCTGCTATTCACCTTAGCCTTGCTCTGCCTAGTCATTCTGCAGTTAATTTTCAATCTCTATAGGCTACAGAGATACTCTGCTCTTGGCTATTGGCTGGATGAGACACTTCTGTCCCTTCCCAGAAATAAAGAAGGAAACGTTCGGCAGTTCTTGGCACCTGGAACTGGACAGGCAAACAAATGATGGAAGTGGTGCAGTGCTTTTAATTTTGTTGACTCTGTGGATCCTCATGTATCTCTGGGAACTTATTCTGCTACAATCTGTCATCCTAGTTGAGATCATCTGTTCAAACCCAGCACAACTATGCTCTCTCCTTGCAGGGAGTTGATGATAACAGCCCTCCAATATTGCCACTGACTTCCTCCTTGATGACTTCAGCAAAAACTGCAGAACGTGTTAGATACATTGAACTACTTTGGCACTAACATGAAAGTTTAAAAGGAAATCAAATGAGCAGCTTTCAGACCTAACTCATCTCAAACAAGGAAGAAGGGGGAGCAGGAATAATATTCAGTCTCCTATGAAAGAGCTTTAGGCATTTGTCAAGTCCAGAAGATTGTTAAGAAGGACGATAAATATGACATTAAGGGGTTGGTTTTTTGTCTTGTTTTTGTTTGTTCAGTTTTGGTTAGTTTTTAAAATATTTATTATTAAAAAGTTGTTTCAGGAACTATGCAAGGCACTGCATACACAAAGCACACAGCTTCCTGCTTCTGGGCGTGTAAGCATCCTGTTGATTATTTCTAGGTCCCAAAAGGACAGCAGTAAAGCCAGGTACACTTCAGCTCACCTTTCTCATAACCCAATTCCTAATTTAGAGGCTATCCCTCAGCAGCAAGGGAGAATATGTGGCTTCTGTGCTCATTCTGGTTACCACTCCACAAATTTTTTAAGTCAGATTCCAACTCTGCTAAAAAAAGGATCAGTCATGGAACTGAACCTTCAGCAATGACAAACTGCATATCTAAATATATGCCAGAAAATGGTTAATAGCAGGGAGTATTTCTGATATTGATAGGTTTCTCTAAAATAGAGAATGAGTAACAGCCCTTAGATGGAACCCGGAATGGCTAAATGATACTGCTTGACACCAGTTCAGCCCTATAATGTGGGAGACTTTTAAAATCCCTTCAGCCTTCTTGATTCTCTGCCTCCAGAAGTTACTTTAATTTTCTTGTCACTAAACTTACAATCTTTGGCTTGCAGAATGCAGTTAAACAAAACAAAACCCAAGCAAATAAAAAAGCCCTGAGACACACATATTGCCAGAACTTGCTCCTTCACTAAATATCAGCTAAAATATAAACTCAAATTCCTTTGAGAAACTAACAGAGCCTTTTGCTCGTGACAGCACTTAAAGCCAGTTTTAATAGAAGTAACATAATGAACTCACAATTCAAAAACCAGCATCTCTCAGGTTAGCATAGAAGCACACAAAAGAAAATAACCCATCACTTTGTCCTGAAATTTGCTGAACAACTACTTTCTCTTCAGGTTACACTTGTAGGTATTCTTGCTTTGGGAACTAATGCAAGCAAACTAGCTCTCAAATAGGCAGAAAAAGTGAAATTAAAAGGAGATTTATTTATTTTTTTCTCCTCTATGTGTCATTCCCACTACTACAGAAACAATTGCTATAAAAAAATGCAGAGAAGTTTGCCATGCTCAGTAGCAATGCACCTATTTTAAGAATAAAAGCGCCAAGTTAGTTTATTCACAGCTGACTTAACTTTCAGATAAATATCTGGGCAGACCTAGAAATTCCACTCCAGAACAATCTTCCAGAAAATTCCAAACATTTTAAAAACTGAATTATGATTTATATCATTATCTAGAAAACATTTAGCACATGTTAACAGAATCAGGGGTGGGTGGGAATTGAAGCTGACTATGCATTTTATCTCATAACACTTCATCTTTCCTGATGCACTGTGACAAGACCTGGATCATAAACCAGTCTTCCCACACAGTGAACAGATGTTTTCCTCCCACATTTAGAGCTTCCCAAGACCAACCAGTCCCTCAAAGGTTACTTCTAGTTTCATTGTACCTTCAAACCCTGCTTGCGATAGGAGTTCAGTTTTATTGCTTATAGAACCACAGTATTTATTTTTAGGAAATGAGTCAACTAAATTGGTATCTAATTAAAAATATAAATAGGCACATAAAAATATGAGGGGTTGTGCAACTTGTTGTCTTTGAACTATTCCAGGATTCATGGAGTTAAAGACTGTGCAGTACTGTACATCACTTAGAATGTTAATGAACCTCTGCTTCAGGTGTCATGGTACTGTCCCCTGGATAGTCCAACTGCACTACAACTAAGATTTATTTTAACATGATTTTCCATAATATTTTGTGAAAGGTTAAGGCTCCCACATACACCTTCCAACATTCTTGATACTGGGAGAAAGATGAAATCCTGCAACACTTACCACCAAACACATCTCCATTCTGGTAGTTTTTCCCCTTCTGAGTTTCCTCTTCATTTTGAACAGTAGAAACATGCTTGGCAGAGGCACAGCCCATAGCTTCATTCAGACAGCTCCAGCTGGACCGAAACAAATCATGTCTAGAGACGCATGCTCACTGTTTCAAAAATAATCCACCTTCCTGCTTGGTTGTCAAGTCACTTTTACCTAAAGAAGGCCAAGAAAAAGAGAGAAAAATGTTGACAAAAGATGGTTTCTAAATGAGGATCTTCAAGAAGCCATATAATGGTGTTTCTGATGAAGAGTAGAATACCACAGGCTCCCTCCATCATCTCAGGTTGCCAAAACAGTATTTAATAAATGTCTGACACAGGTAGGTCATGATACAGGTATACCAGTGTGCAGGTATACCACAGTGCAGAAGTGGAATCCAAAGTCTCTTCCAGCCCTATTCATTTAATCCGTAGCTTGACGAAAGGCACATGCATACAAATATGTTTCCCACAAACCCAGCTATTCCCATAGAACAGGGGATATTTTTGGAAAGAAGATAAGAAACCATCAATATCCACTCCTCCTGTTCATTTTACCAATCTACCCATCAAGCCAGATTTCTTACAAGGTGTTTTAGTGATTAAGAGCTGCTAATTGCAAGTGTTCAGTCAAAATAACCTCCCTAAATCAGTTAAAAGATCTTATGTTAATAGATGTGAAAGGCGATAGCCAGCTGTACTATATTTTTTCTACGTGTTCATTACTCTACTGAATCCATAAAACCTCCACTGCTCAAAAAGGCAACTATCCCCATTATAAGATGGAATAACACTCTGAACAATCCAGATGTCAAATAAAACAAAAGGAGGAAGAAAAAGCTAATTCATAGTTACAATATTTTATGTGAAAACAAAACCAAAACAACTCTTTAATTGCTAAGTGGTTCTGCACTTGAATAAAAACAACTTTAAAGTTTGGTGAGATAACCTGACTCTCTCTTGCACCTGCCAAACCTTTTGGAATAAGAGAAAAGCCACAGAAAAATGAGAATCAACCCTTTCTACTGAGTTGTTTAGTTCAGCTATAGCATAAGATTATACATACAATTTCTTGACTCATTACTTCTGGGCATTTACTTTAAAAAGATGTGGCTCATTTTACTCCATGCCAACAACAACAATTTTATCTATAACAGCAGATGGGTCCTCTTACCAAGGATATATCAGTATCCATCCCACCAGAAATGCATAACTCCAAAGAACACTGTCTGAGATTTATTTCCCTGTGTGCTCAGCACGAACAGCACGCCTGCTTGTGCCAAGGCACCACTGGGACACATCAGGACATGGTCTAGGAGGGCTCCACAGCTGCCCTCGAAGTGATTTCCTTGCCTCTTCCCAAAGCCACAGAAACAAAGATGTGGCCACCAGGTTGAGCGCAATTCTGCTTTTGCTATTACAGCCTCATGTTCCTTAACAAGCAGCTTTTACCATGCAAGGAGAAGGACTCCTGATAGATCTACCCCTCACATCTATTAACAGATCAGCTTCTACCTTCCATCTTGCTCTGCACATCTTTCCCTATTTAAGTAGGGTATTCCACTCAAAGTGTACAACACATATATGCTCAGCCCCTGTTCTAAGCAGCTAACCCTCTCAGGCACCCCTTTGCCTGCACTTTCCTTTGTGTTCAGTATATTCTCCAACATGCTTTCTCCTTTTTTTCTTCCTCCTATATATGCACACTTGAGCATAAATTTCTAATTATCGCATCTTTCTCTCTTAGCGAGAGCTAGCTACTTGCTTGAAAGTGCAGGATTTTAAACCAGGCCCTCATGCTGTCAGTGGCAGATACCCCTGAGCTACTTTTTAACCTCACATGGTTACTTTTTTTAAAAAACAACCACCACAACCACCAAAACAAAAATACAAAACAACGACAAAAAAACCCACAAAAACACAAATAAAACCCCCCAAGCCCCCAGAAACAAAAAAAAAAAAAAAAAAAAACAAAAACAAAACAAAAAAAAAAAAAAAAAAAAAAAAACAAAAAAAAAAAAACCAAAAAAAAAAAAAAAAAACCCCCCCAACCCCCCAAAAAAAAAAAAAAAAAAAAAAAACCCAAACCAAACCCAAACCAACAAAACACCAAGGAAAAATTAAAAAGAGGGAAGGGAGAAGGGGGAAGGAAAAGGAAAAGACAAGACAAGACAAGAAAACAAAACAAAACAAAACCTTGTTGTAGCAGAAGTCAGTATTGAACTATGGAAGCTTTCTGCTTCTTCAAGCAATTGCCAAGGATATTTTTCAAATTGTTGTAATACATCTACTTGTCAGTTGTACAGACAAAGCTATAGCACTCCTAAGCCACCAACTGCTCTCAAAATTCCTCTATGCATATCCGAGCAGTCAATAATCCAGATTAGGCCATCCTAATTACACTGCCATGCATTGTAAATACCAATACACTCATTTTATGTGAACTATATTGGTTATTCTTAAGTTTTTGCAACACAGTGAAGGTTGCAGCAGGCAATTCTTCGTGTGTCCAAACAGCAGGACAGCTTGCATTAAGGTAATAGGTTTTGTCTCACTATTGGAGTTTGAAATGAAGATCTTCAAGCATTTCAAGCATCAGCTACACTGTGCTCGCTCAGGAGGCAGGTCACACACAGAGGTACAGAAGACGGAGAAGAAATAGTAGACTGGGAAGAGTAATTTCTAACTGGTCTGGAAATTAAACATGGACTGATTTTCTTAGAGGATGTAAACCTGCTTAAAGACAATAGCTTTTAATGCATCAGCTGAAACAAATGCAGGGGTAAAATGATGAAGTTTTTACCTCAGAGTCTGTTTCAGATTTCAGATGAAAGCAAGAGCCCCAAGGTAAGCATTGTCTAAAAACAGTAACTTTGATTGCCACTTTAAAATATAACCAGTTATCCCACAGAAAAGGGTATGTGCAGCTATGTAGCAATGAGTGAGGGGAGACCAAATGTAACCCCAGAAAAGACAAGAAGATGTGTATCTGGGACTGCTAACAGACTGTACTTGGGGAAAATCACTGTACACTGTAAAACTGGCATCTCCCACAGAACAGCTGAGCTGCTCTCATAGAAGTACCTGTTGAATGAATTATCCTCCTGCCTTGTTCAACTATTTTTCCTCTTTCTTTCTCTGTCTTTCAGCAGGGACCATTTAGAAAAAGGAAAGAGATGCTTAGTAATAAAATCCAGATGTATTTCATAACATAGCCGTGGCTTGGTTTTTAGAAGAGGATTTTTTATGAAGCCTTATACACAGCCAACATGCAGCAATACAAATCACAAAATACTTAATTGTTGAGGAGTACCCAGAAGCGTGATGGTCCCATCTCACAGGACCGGTGAGCTGTAGAAGCAATCAGAAACAAAGATATGCAAAACATCAATGCAGAAGAATAAAGCTCTTTGGAGGAGGGAAGGTAAAATAGCCACAGTCAAATCTCTCTTGCAGCATCTTGGTAGCACACAAAAACCTAACTAAAAATATGGTCACATTCAAAGGCATGCTGTGATTAAAGGAAACAAATGGGAATACAAGAACTGGAAGTTTCATCTTTTACATCTAAGAACAGTAATCATAGCAGTGTCTGAAAAAAATACACTACTAATACTTGGATTACGGAGACAATTTCTTCTGGAGCCAATTACATGGGATGAGAAAGCTACTCCAAAATGACCTCCAAGATAAGTCTAACACACATTTCTAGGCAAAATTCTTGAACTACTGTTAACATAGTGCAAAGCAACAGACAAGACTGTGATATAGATACCTAACACAATCCAGAATTAGAAGAGGATTTAAAACAAAGAGAGTGAGAGAAAAGCAGCATTAATTTTACAAGAGATGAAATCTGAGATACATGACAACGTGATGATCTCCAGCCTTACACTGCCCCAGCCTCAGGGAAACCAACTCTTGCCCACGTACTGAAGCTCTCAGTGATGAGATTTGTGTATCGCTCAAAAATGAGGTAGGTGCTGGTCCTCATTCAGTGGGATGCCAGCAGAGGGTTTTGAGGATGTGAAACACAGTACTTCAAGTGGCAGCAGAGTAACACAGCCATTCTGCCTCCTCCCCCACTTTTACACAATTTTCCCTTTTGTTTTCCCGAGCATTTGGGGGTATACAGATTTTTAGAAGCCAAAAATAAAAGAAATAAGAAAACCCCAAACCATTTGCAGTTCACCACCCACCATCATTAATTATCAAGATTTGAGAGACAATTTACAAGATCCAATCTGCAAAAAGCTAGTGAGAAAAATCTCTTAGGCAGATCAAAAGTGTCTACACCACCCCCAAATTAAATGCGACAGGTTTAAGATTAACATCTTATGTGCAGGTTGAGAGAAGGCTACAGACGCTTTAAGATGCTGTACTTTGTACCTCAAGTTTCTTCTGAGCCAAAAAAATGGGGAGTTCAATTCTTAGAATACAAACTGCCTTTGGAAACTTAAGCAATTCCCTTCTTTTTTTTAACTGGTTTGGTTGGTTGGGTTTTTTTTTTAGGCATGCCTATGTTGTGCTTTTTTGTTTTACCAGCTCTTTCAACACTTCATTAATCAACTCATCATCCCTTCACCTCTTATTTCTGGCAGTCACATCCAAGGCATATTTTGCTTCCACAGCTGAAAAACATATACTTGCTAGCAAATGGAGGATCTCCAGTGTTTTACAACAAATGTATGTTAATGCTTCTATTATCACAGGTGTATTTGTTTTCATCTTTATTGCACTGAGACAACCAATCTTTCATCTTCTTCAGGCTGCAGATATATATAAAAGGTTTCTTCCCTGTTGGCCACACCGGAAATAAGGTTAAAATTTCACAAAGCTCAAGAGATCAAAGCAGTGAGCTTTGTGCAGCCATCAAAAAAACCCTAAGCTACAAAGAAACACCACACTGGCTTTTCCTAAAATACAACATTTTTTCCTAAAATACAACAATTGGCAGATCCCAAGGATTTAACTTGCTGCTATTAATTACACTTCTTTCCTACAAGAAATAGGCCAGTTTTATTTCCATTTGATACCCCCCCCCCCCC
>NDXB01003552.1:143101-186334 GCA_002631895.1 Agapornis roseicollis | reverse complement strand
CATACAGCCTGGCTGAGGCTTTGTGAGCAGTGGTACAAGACATGGGGGGGGGGGAGAACTACAGGCAAATATCTTAATTAACTGTTACCAAACCCTCTGAGCCATATGGCCACCATAAAAAGGGGACTTTAATACACTGTTCCATTTTATGTCATCAGTTGCAAGCTATGGATTCACTCTCACCCCCAGTAACTCATGATTTCTCAGAAGAAAACCTCTGAAGTGAAAACATAGACCATCTGTTAGTGATACGCGTAAGCCATGTATTCTCTACATACATATATACATTTCCTGCATTGCATATGATTTCAAATATTTGCTCTTGGAACTGCAAGGTGTCCTACTGTCATAACAGTCAAGTTATTCATTAAGCTGTCAGCACCTTAGCGTATTGCTCCCACACAGGGTCCATTTCTGATTTTTCCATTCCCCCTTGGAGAACCCACTCACTCATCACCAAGTGCGGTTACTCTCATAACGGGTGCAACTGAGATCCTCATGTCAACATATGTAAACCAAATCTGTACCTTTCTATTGCGACGGTTCCAACTCCCGAATTTCCTAGGGCACTAATGGATTTTAAGGGCCAGCTTGACTTTGCTAGAGTTTTGTTCGTATCAATGTGATGCAGTTCTTGGCACAGACTTCTGAGTCAGTGCCGTGGAGTATTAAAAGCTGAGAAGTAGAGCAAACAAGTATCAACCAAAAGAAAACTCATGATTGATTTGAAGCCCCACTGTTTTGAAATTAAGCTAAGCAGACAGTTTACAATAGCAAAGCCAAGGCACCAAAGCTGTACAGATCTTTGCCTAAATCCCAGCTATTGTGCTGAATCTGACCATACAAGCTGTCCACCTTCATATGAAAGGTAGCTTTAGTTTTTTACTGCTCCAGTGGAATAAGTCAAATACATAATATATGAATACATAAAATACAGTAAGCTTCAAACACTGGTTAACTTGTTGTCTTGAAGCTCAAATGCTTCTCATAAACCTCTCAGAAGCCTTAAGCTGAAAGCTGCCTCCTCAGTAAGGTAAAATATCACCCTTTGCTCCTGAAATTTTCTTGTGACTGAGTTTGACTGCACTTGAGTGGAGAATAGTCGATACACCGCTCATTTCAGTGCATTCATGCAGGTCTGGTTACCAGGATGAATCCTTATTTTTATACTGATCTTCCCAAGTCCCCTTGCCCTCCCACACCACCCATGGAAACCAGTCCTAAGGAGCATCAGGAGGGAGCAGTGAGTGTGACTATGACAGGGAAGGAAAACCGAAGTTCCCTCAGCAGATCACAGAAGAGGCTTGTTTGTTCGTAGCGGTTGAAGGACTGCAGCACGTTTGTGATCAGAACCACAACAAAATGTCCTTTTTAGTTAAGCCTCTCCCGCAGCTAAGGAACTTGAAACTATTTCCCTGTCTTCCAGCACTGAGTTGTGCTCAAGTTCCCCACTTGTGAGCTCAGGACAATGCTGGTTAAGTCACAGCTACCACAATAACGTCGTAGTATGGTGAAATCATTGGACTGGGGTTTCATTTTGGCACCGTCAACCTCCTTCCCTTGCTGTTGGGAGCGAGGGTAACTTCGGCTTTTACACGGGTGCCTGTGGCATCGGCACTGCTTGCCCGGAGGGAGTCTGCAGATCTCCGGGCTACCCCAGCACAGCTTTGTATACGACAGTTATCTTTTCTGTCGCTCCTTCTGCTTTTATTAAGTCTTGCTACTAAAAGTTACTGCAGTCGGGACTAGATCGTCGGGTCAGGTCCCTTCCAAGTGAACGGTTTTAATCTATAAATACAGAATAGAGCGTGTATTCTGTATTCAGACACAGCAATGAAGCACTTAATCGTGGCCACAATTTGCTTCGCAATGGCCGCAGGCTGCTCCAGCACGGCTCACGCCCGCTCCTTCCTGCCGCAGGCTACCCGCAGTGTCAAGCGGGGTTCTTCATGGCTCTGCCCTGCCTGTCCCCGGACCGCGGGGGGCTTTGCAGCCTGCCCTGCCGGTCCGCAGCTGCGGGACCAACGGTTCCAGCTCGACCCTCGAGATGGCAGCGGCGGGCCGCTGCTGCGACCGCTTGTTGGGTCTCTGCGGCTGAGCCACCTTAAGCCTGGAGCTCGTGCTTGTAGAGATGCGTATTTTCGGTTAATTCGGAATGGGTTTTATCCATTCGGGAGAAAGAAGGAAAGGGAAAGAGATAGGAAAGAGAGAGAAAGAGAGATTGCGCTCCTATCGGCGCGGAGCGCGGCGCAGCGCGCCTGATCCCCTCAGGGGAGAAGCGGGAATGACGAGAGGCGGGCGGGGAGAAGCCTAAATAGGGAGGCGGAGGGGGCGTGGCCAGTGCGAGTTTGGCGCTCAAAACGCTAAAGCCCGCGAACGCCTCAGGGTCCTAAAGACCGCCCTTAGTCGGTGTGCAGAGTGGGGGAGGGGCTGCCCTCAGGGTTTACACAGGAGCCCCCATGGCCCAGGGAAAGCTGTTGGCATCAGTGGAAGTGAGACCTTTCCATCGTCATAGAGTCATGAGATGGTTTGTGTTGGAAGGGATCTTAAAGCTCATCCAGTTCCATAGGCAGGGACACCTTTCACTAGAGCAGCTTGCTCCAAGCCCCATCCAACATGGCCTTGAGCACTGAGGCAGCCACAGCTTCTCTGGACACCCTGTGCCAGTGTCTCAGCACCCTCATGGGGAGCAACTTTTGCCTCAGATCTCATCTAAATCTCCCCTCTGTTGGCATATCCCCTTGTTTTATCCATACAGGGTCTTGTAAAAAGCTGTTTTTCAGATTTCCTGTATAGGTATTGGTATCATTTGATCAACACTCTGCTGGCTTCCTTCCCTAAATGCACCCCATCAAATAGATATTCAATTTGCTCTGAAACAGATGAATCAACAGTGTCTTTATTCTGTATTTTGCATGGAATTTAGGCTCCTTTCCCCAAGAAACAAAGCAGTATCCTTCCCTGAGCCCTGCATCGCTCTCAGTTCCTCTTACAGGACGTAATGGATGGGCTGTCTGCACAGTAACACGACATCTTGGAGGAGGCAGAACGATGTGGAAGGCTTTATGGTGGCCTGTCTGCACCTGAAGCTGTTTCTCTCTCTGTGACTATTACTGCAGGATTCAAACCATATCACTCACTAGCAATCTGGTTTAAAAGAGACATAAATAAGGTCCGTGCCCAGAGTTCAGAGTGAAACACATTACATCTTTCGCCATAGTATAGACAAACTTCTCTTTTCAGCTGCGTGTCAGTGTTCTCTCTGGGCCTGTTTTTATTTCTTTCATCACCATCAAAGGCCTATTCCTAAAGCTCAATGTGCTTGGGCATTTGCAACCCACTCTACAGGTTATAATTGAGAAGGGCTATGTTTGCTATGACAGGAACTCTCAGCTGGCTCGTTAGACCCTTCAGCAGGTGGGGGAGCCCACAGCAGTTCATCCATCTAAACACAGACATTATTATGTCTGACCTTAGTTGGCAGTGTGAGTGACCTTCTGAAGGCTTTTAATAACTATATCAGACGATTCCAAACAGCTGTCCCATGCTGGGCAGCCAGATAAGAGCAATCTCACATTAAACATTCCATAGGAGTTTGTCAGATGGCATCAAATCTCTGAAATAGCTGATTTATTAATCCTGGTCAAGTGTTCTCAGTCTGAGTGGAATCAGCCTTAGGGGCTGGAACTAGCACAGGTTTTGAATAATCATTTTCTAGTTTTAGCTTCGCCAGAATGTTCTGCTTCAGATTGCTGTTCCATTGTGCCCCTGGTTGTGCATGGTTCATATTTGCAGTGTGCATGGACATGAATGGTTGTCTTCACAGTGATACTGATATAGATACACACAGAAAAGAGAAAGGAGGAAGAATTCACATCCAGTGACAGTGGCTTTGTTTCTTCTGGACAACATTAATCCTCAGCATAGCAAAGAGTCAGCCACCTTCCAGGCCCAAAATATGATATTTTTCATAATTCCCTTTTCTGTGTTGTTTTCAGGTAGCTGAAAGCTTATCTGGAGTTTTGAAATGTTGAAATGAACCTTAAGTGAGGGGAGATTTTACAGCTTGTACCAAGTTTGCTTTCCAACCCAGTTTGTTCTACTTGTGAGCACCAAAGCAGTACATAAACCAAGCCAGCAAACTGAAACAGGAGGTGTTCCAATATCCACATCAGGGGAAAGTATTTTCTGGATTTAATAATTTTAAGGTTTAAATTGTTTTCATCCCTTTGGTAGTTTCCTTTTTAAGCATCAAGATAAAAATGTTGGCTTTTTAGGGTTTTTTATCATTTTGATTGACTCAAACTTGCAAATAGTCTTGGCTGATCTAAAATGATATGTTTTTGGATGAAAGATCCAAGTAATAATATTGGCTCAAGCCACGAGGCATTCTTATGTCATTAGAGCTAAAGGCGGTAAGAGCAAAGCCTTCTTTTATGTCACTGCAATCAGCCACAAAGTCTTCCTTCAGGAAAGCAGGCTTTGGCACAGTGAGAGCAGTTGCAATCTCATTGTTCTTGCATGATCCTTAAGAGCTGATTCATCAAGAACTGGAAGTCACCAAGAATGGTATTCCTGCCAGACTGTATTTGGAAAATCTCATCTGACATGTCAATGATAACTGTAAGACACTTCAGGAAACACAATCCTATTTCTTGGAAGTATCTGATTGCACAAACCTTTGGTGGGATTAGTAATAGGTCTTACTGCTTTTGCATGTATTTGTTCTGTCTGAAGCCATGCACAGTTATTAGGTGTGGGACTTAAGTATTACGTGTGTATGGCTTTTTAATTGCTCATCTCAACCACAAAAGAAGGTGGTGAGACAAATTATGTTCTCATACAGCTTGTCTGGTAGAAACCTGCTGCTTTATCATTGCAACAAGGAGCAGGAGTCAGTGTATGTTGGTCGTGTTAAAGAAGGGAGGGTTGTTTCTTCGGGCTTTTTCCAGGTGTGTTCAAAGAAGTTGCTTTCTCCAGCAGTCACTGCATGCCAGCATGCATCAGACAGTGAGAGCGACTCCCTGCAGCACTCCCCTCTCACACTGCTGCTTGGTGTGGCCCCAGGATCAGCTCCATCTGACTGCAGAAGCAGGCCATAAGGCATGGAGTTCTGTGCATTATGGTCTGCTACTGCTGCCTTGGAGGGAAAAACCAGGTGCTTTCTAGCCTGAATGAGACTTCTCTTCCACTCTGAGAAGGGAATATTAATTGGGTAGAAGTTGCCACTGAATAGAGTGTATTTCTTATTAAACAAGTAGAATAACAATGCATTCTGTAGTTTGCTTTCCACATTATCTTCTTAGCTTCACACATGGTAAAAACAAAGTAGCAACCATCAGTGCATAAATTACATGACCAGAAATAAGGCTGAGCCAACAGCTCTCATCTTAGCTTCGTTACTCTTTTTCCTCTCAACAGCTCCATTAGTCCTATATGTTGTAGTCACACAGGCATATAGGAGGTTTAGATTTAGGAAAACAGAATAAAAGGCATGCTGGTATCAGACCATAGGGGCTCTGAGACTATCTTGGTTGTCTGCAAACAAAGCAGAGAGCAATGCATCCATCTCTGCTACCTGTGTGGATGGAAACCCCAACCTTTACTACAAAAGGACCTACTGTAGCAGCTGTGATCATGTGTGCAGACCTTGATCTCCTTTAGTCTTGTCTGGTAATGCTGTCCTGGCTAGATGAATGGATAAGTAGACAGACAAGGCAACACAAGCACCACCCGGGGTAGATAATGTTATCCTCGAAAGTAAAGGTTTTCTTCTAGACCTTTCTGCAGAAAGTAGTTGAGCTGGGTGAAAATGTTCTGGCAAAACATGTTTTGGTGAAAAATGTGTTAGACCTGTAGATTTTGTGCTTACCTTGATTATGATGAACTATTCGTCGGATTCATGTGTGTGTGTGTATAGGAAGCATCCAGAAAACCTAATTTTGATATTATGCAGTTAAGTAGTTTTACTTTTCTCCCCAACATGAAATGTGCTTCTCAAAGTTGCCGGTAATTCTGTTTAAAATATAACTAAGCAAGCCTGAACCAGAATGAAATGCTGAGCATTGTTTTACCCCCAAGAAACACGCTCTGACGTATCGATTGGCATTGAAGTATTTTTGTAATGGTCTGATCCAAAAGGTCTCGACTTGACTTGGCAATGAAAGGAAAAGCCAGTTATATAGCTCTATTGAGAAGCACTAATTACAGCTTCTGCTGGTCATGGTGCGTGGTATGTGGACATATGATTCATGCATATATCACCCCTTTTCTTTTGAAGAAATGCAGGAGGAATTTTAACTGCAGGGATGAACATAAAGGACCCAAAGTTAATGGTTCACTTAGAAATAAATAGTTCCTCTTCTTGACACTTGCACAGAGAGTGCCAGACCTCAGCTGGACTAAATCAGTAAATCATTAACTTTAATAGGGATTTGCCAGTTTACACCTACGGAGGATCTGGCTCACATATTTCAACAACAATTTCTCCTTAGACATAGCCAACCCGTCAGGCCATTGACTCTCCACAGAAGTCAATGGCTATGCGTCTGCTGTTCCATTTGGGATGCTGAAAATACCCACCTCTCCTCAAGGCAGGACATAATGCAACTTTCCAATCGTATATCAGGCACGAGAAGAACCAGACTTTTGTGCCCATATTGCTACTGTATTTTTTTAATGAATCAGACAGGAATAGCGCTTAAACTGCTTACCACTAACTTTAATTTACAGCGTGTGGTAATATAGTGACAGTAATGTTGTCATCATTCTCTCTCTTCCTCTGTGGCATCAAGCCCAGACTTTCACATGCTCATTTTTAAGACAGTGTCAAGCTGAGTTTAACCCCCACCCACACTCAAGCCCCTCATGAAATTAGGGGTTATTAATAAATAAGAAAAGAGACCTCACCGATAGCTCTAGAATCTGCTGGGTTTTCTCTTCTGCCTTAAAGTGCTTTTCATCCAGGGAACAGAATGAAAATGCATTTTCTATGGTAGTAACTGGCATGTTCTAAATGGTGTCAGAATTCAAGAACATGACAAGCAAAATACAGCTGGACTGGAGGGCTCCACCACACATAGAGTAGGAAATATTGCATTCCCATGCTGTTTTCATGCATGCAAGCGATCAGCCACATTACAAACCCTTAAAAACATTGTGAGAAAACTTGACATTTCCCAGATGGGCGGCTTATTTGAGACTGGCCCATCTGACTTTCCTTTCTCTAAGGGAATTTAACCCCTTGGAGCTCCTAAGGGGAAGCAGCCTTTCCTTGTCTTTCTCCTGAAAGCCTGATAAAACAGTGCTGGTTTGGCAGGATTGTTGGAGTCCAGGTTGACATCCAAGTCTTTGTGCAAAATGCGGTCAAGGATGCGCCAGTGGCTCTGACTCTTTGGTTTATGGAGGGCAGCTTGTGTCAAGCTGCAGTGTGCACAAACCACATTACAGGCTGTAATGAGACCAAAATCAGCAGCTGCTAGTGGGGCTCCACCACGGGTAATCCTAGCAAGCATCACGGCCTTGCAGATTTTAAACTGTTCTCCATGTGTCAAGACCTTTTGAGCTTAAACTCAACATGTTTTCAATAACTCCATGAAAAATGCATAGGCGTGCTTTAGCTTCAGGGCAGATCATCTGGGGAACAAACTCACCGTCCAGATTTGTTTGGCATGTCTGATGCAAATCTGATTGGTGTGTAAGCAGTGTTGAATACTGTGCAGGAGGTTTCCTATTTGGTTGATCCTTTAAAGCTCTTAAATGTATCGTTCAAAAGGCACTCCTTACTGCTATCCTTAGTTTGGTACAATCCTTCCTTAATGATGGCATCTTGTAGCCTACTGACAAGTGTTTAAGACTGACAATTTTTTTTTAAGATAGACAAAATCTTCCTCACTATTAACTGGGTGTAAAAACAGCCTTTACTTCCCAGTGCCAGACTGTATTCAACAGGTCAACTAACCCAAAAGCACAAAAGCAAGTCTTTTGAAAATCAGAGCAATAGCACAAAGGCATCCCACTGTTAAACAGCTGATTAATGTCTGACTCAGAGGCTCAACTGCAAAAGACAATGTCTATTCTCAGGATAAAGGTGGTCTACCATCTAATAACCCATACGATGCAAATCATAGGTTTAGCTGTTACTGTGTCTGCCCTTCTTTCTTCCTTCCTTCCCTCTTGATCTCTTCCCTTTTTGTCCCTCCAACCCCTTTATCAAAAATAACTTCTGAAAGGAAAAATAAACACTGGAGGACACTCAGCTGTTTTGGCATCCTTGTGTGCAAGAAAGGCCTTTTTCCCCTGCTCTGTTCCTGCAGACTGAAAGGAGCTGGAGCTCCAGTTTGAAGGCAGACCAGCAGCCTGTGAAACCTCAGCCAGTTTTCATCACAGCTGGCCATGCCTGTGTGATTTCAGACAAAAGACTTCCGCCTTTATCTGGCGCTTATTGAGACATCTCATTCAGCTAAAGATAAAAGGGAAAAGATGTGCTTTGAAATCGAACCATTAAGGCGTCAAAGAAATCAGCATGCAAATGCCACACGCAAATGAATTCAAGATGAAGCTTGAGGATCAAATCTCAGTGCCAAGGGGAGTTTGCCTCCACAGGGACCCAGCAAAGCCGTTGTAAAGACCTCAGGGGACTTTGGCCCTATGTTTGTTAAGGGAAGGAGGTGAAAGTAGGATGTGGAAGCAGTCTTAAAAATAGATTACAATGGGAGAGATTGTTTCAGAGAAGTCACCCTGGTTTGCCAAAGGCTGGGTAGGTTAATCACCAGAATGATTCTTTGATGAACTATGGAGAATATCCTTCTGATTTCCCACCTTGCAAACCCTCATAGACCTTAACATACCACTCCCTACATGCATCTCGCTTTTCCCACTGCCATGGCCTGCTCCCAAGCAGGTTCATGGACCTGGTTTGTTATAAGCAGGGACATAAGGGTCTGAGATAATTCACCTTTAAGTGTCTAGTGCCCTGTTTCAAAAAGTGACTGTATTTTTCTCACTGTCTATAAAAGGGTATTAAGCAAAAGCCTGAAAGATCCCTGATGCAACAACCTTCCTGTATTTTAAACACTCCTGGTAGAAAAGAATCAGGATTTAGTTGAATTGACAGTAAAAGAGAGTCCTTATTGATACCAAAGGCAGACAGACTGTGAGGTTTACTAGCTCCTTCAGTAATCTCTCACAGGGTCATGCTAACTCCTGTTTGTCCCATGAAGTTCAGGCTGTGATTGCTGACCATGCACACTGGTGATTGTTTCAAGACCAGTAATTACCTGTAGAGATTAAGTAGCAGTTAATAAAGAAGTTGGGGCTAACTTCAGAAATCTCCGCCTGCCCACAGCCTGTGGGTGTATACGAGTATTTCAGTAGGCATTTCATTCTGATTTCATTCACCATTTTTGTCCTTTAGATGAGATGCACATCACTGGCATTTTAAGCGAAGAATGGAGCATTTGAGCTTTCCATCAGGAGAAATGTTCCACTGCATGCTAGGTTTCCACCCACTGAGAAAACTGCTGCTTAATAATGTGCAAATCTCTAGTTAAAGAAGTGCAGAGATTAGCCTGAAGCCTGACACTCATCCTGCAGGAGGGAACCTCACCAAAATGCTGTTGACAAAGGGAAACTTTGTTAAGCGTGTTTAGTTCAGCCCTGCTATTGCAAGGATCCCTAAGCTGCTTTGTTTTATGAGACTTAGGGCAAAGGATTTTCTTAAAGCAAAGGGCAAAGTATTCTCTTAAAAACCATATTCCTTCAGTAAGGGTGCATAGTCTCATGGGATCTAGGGATTAGGTGTTCATTTCCTATACAAAAGCTTCATAATTGTCTAAAGGATGCCTGGATATTAACCAACCTCCAAGGAAAATATGAAGTACAGTGCCTGGAAAAAAAGAATAGAAAGAATCACTTCACTAGCCTGAGCTGTACTGAGAGTTATGTACCAATAAGTGATGAAACTTGTGGGTTTCTCTCCATGGACATTGTTTGTAAAAGGCAAAAGTTTTATAGAATCTGAAGAGAAACCAGAGAGCATTGTGTAGAAGAAACTATGCTGAGAAACTAAGATTTGATGAATAGGAGGCTGTAATACTGTCTATCTGGGAATGATCTTGCTGGATATGCATCCTATCCCAAACATCTTCCAACCCTAACTATTCTATGATTCTATGTACCTAGACTTTTGTGATTTGCAGGATGAACTACACATCAATCCAGAGTGACACTGCATCATAGTCTGGCTGGGGAACACATTAAAAGGGACTATGTGGATAGCTGGTGAGGGCTGACATTACTAGAATAATAACTCTCTCAAGGCAGCATCGGAAGATGAAGTTTCATGCTGAACTAACTTCAAATGCATTTGGCTAGCTCAGTATACAAGAATTCAGGGGAGTTCTTGTCATGAAAGAGCACATCTTCCAGGCTGAAAATCTGAACTACATCACTTGCTGCCCTTTGAAATGGCTCCAAAGCATTGATGAATCAAAAGGGCATAATGCAGAAATACAATAATCCATAACATGTCACCAAGGTAGGATTTTCCTGATCCCCACATGCCAATTTAATCTGATGGTGTCTATTTACAAATGAAACCTGCTAAACCATTTTGTGCTGTTGCTACAAGGACTTTGAGAGCAATCTGCAACCATCAATTACTTAAGACTCTTCTCAAGGAACAAACATTTGTATTTTAAATCTCAGTTACCCTTAATACTGCTACAGCTGCTGCTATCCAAGATGATGAAGACCATTCAACCAGGTCATCCTCCAACATGACATTAGCATTTTCTTCAGTGATAACTTGATATTGTCAATGTGAGGCTTGCCTCACAGGAGCATTCCTGATTTATGTGCAGCCAATGTTTTATGCAACTTTATCTCCCATACCTCAATTTGGGAACATGCAAGCTTAGCACAAGAGCAGCTGTTCTACATTTATTGCTTTCTCTGAATGCTTTCTCAAGGCAAGCTCTAACTCTTTTATTGACCAAGATGAGCTTTATTAAAGTCGTATCTCTCTGACCTGATTTTCTGTTACTTTTCCTCCTGATGAATCAATTGTTGCTTCTAAATAAATTGTCTTTATCCCAGAGAGAAAATGCTTTGGACTGAACATTTAAGATCCCCAAAATTCTTACCAGTTCAATGAAAAAAGCCCTTATCCTTCAGGTACAGATTTAGAATCAACTGATTTCAGAATATCTTTCTGCTGAGCAGCGAGTTTGTGCACAGGAAAAAGATTTGGCCTACATACTGGTGTTCATCTTGTCTATGTCAGCTGTTACAATAATGAGCATTGTTAACATGGAATGTAGTAATAATGACATAACTGTTGTTCTGGCTGCAATAACATTGCATTTAAATTACAGTTTTATTGTAGTAGTAATTCCCATTCCCTTTCAGCAAATAAGCCTTGTGATTTTTCCTCCCCTTGACCTTCTAGCAATTTTCCCACTTTTGACTGGAAAGATCACCTGGGCACAGTGATATCCTTATAGCCCACGTCTGAAGTGAGATGTCAGTTCATTACCTCTTCCCATACTATCTGTTGTGCTGAGATTATCAGACAGCATAGTAAGGATTGTGCATTTCTTCAGTGTTCCTTTGCTCTTGAAATGAATTTTGCCATTCTCAGTGCTTAAAGACATTACACACCCATTGCTTAAACATTGCAACAGTTGTGCTACCTCCGCACCCAAGTTCAGTAACCCATGGCGGGTGAGAGCAGTGATTGACAGCTTCACATGTAGCCTCTGACCAAAAAAAGTCAAGGCTTTTGAAAATAACCTTGTTCTCTTCTTTCTGTCAGCTCTTTCTGTCTCTTTTTTTCCCTGCTAAACCCTTCACGGGGATTGCCTCTTTGTAAAGTGTATAGTCTGCAGTCAGTTTTGGGTGGCTACTTCCTCTAGACGAAAGATCCTCGTGACCATATGTAGCATCTGTGCTTGACTGCACTTTCATACAAACCATCACCAGCAGGGTATGAGGTGGGACTTTAGTTGCTGCTGATTGATTTTTGTACAAGAATGGTCTATATAGCGGGGTTTTAAAGTGTTCTGTGGGGCTTTTATAATCATATCCTACATCAAATAATACTACTCTAAAAGGTGTGATTAGATAACTGGAGGGAGTTTGATATCATGTTTTACTCCACAGGGAATAATTAATTTGCAGGGAAGATGTTCCAGATGATAGATAAAGGATAAGAAAGGGTTATTTCGTGCATCCCTTGATGAGATGTACTTCTCTACTGACATCGGTTCGGCTTGCAGACTTGTCACCTCACATCTCTCCTGGTGCAGCTGAAGCAATCTTTATGACATTAAAGCTGCAAACTAATGGGTCTGGTTTTGCTCTTAATGCTGATGTTGCTGATTTTCTGTAAGCTGAAATTGCTTTGACTTAAATCCCAACTGGTCTCAATGATAATGGTATTCTGAGCTATGGTGGCTGTAGATTTATAAGATATTAGTGGAAGTGAAAGAAAAAACAGGCTTCTCTTGCCTTCTCTACTATTGATACTGAATGTTATTGGTACAGGTGATCAAAAAGGTAATAAGGTGCCTGTTTTACAAAACATCTTTGAAATACTTACCCGGTACACAAAGCATTATGGCAAATGAACTGCACAGACAATCCTGCCACTGCCCTGGGAAATAAACGGGCTGACTCATAGAGCTTTCTGCCTTTAATTACTATGATTCCACTGATTAAGCCCAGGAGCTCTCATCTTAATCCTGAATTGCTCATTTTGACCCTCACAGAGTTTATGTGCCTGAGCCATGACACCGTCACCCCAGAAATCCCGTGCTGTTCATTGGAGGGGCTGTCGCCACTGGGTGAAACAGAAACCAGCAGGTACTTTAGCAGGGCGACCTCCGTGTGCATGCAAGCATCTGTCAAGGCAGCCTTTCCTTAATTGAGTTGCTTACATTCCACGCTCAGTTACTGTCTGCTGACTTGCAAAAGAACAAAGGAACAGCTACTTCCTATTAAGGAAGGTAATAACTTAATTAAAACCAAGTTCTATGCACTGCAGGATCTAGTTTGTCAGCAAGAGGCCTTCCTTGCCTTTCCCTATAGTTTTTGATAATCTATGCCAGATATTTAATCACTGGATACCTCAGTATAAAACTTCTAGCCTCCATAACCAGCAGAAAGCTTGTCAAAATAAATTTTAACTTCTGACCGTAGTAGAAGACCAACTAGAAGGTATTAACAGAATCAGAGCTGTCAATCAGAGCTTGGGCTCACCGTTTATATTATTAATTCCGACTCTGGTGGCATGGTCTTGGGATAACAACCATCCTAAGCTGCATTGGTCCAAAAAACACAAACCAAGAGTGGAATATATTTCGTGCTGAGGTGACGTTACTGAGTGTCCAGAGAAACTTTCTTTTTCCCTCTCTTTTTGTCTTTGAAAGGTGATGTTTTATTAGATTATTCTCATTGCCAAAAGACACAGCTACTGTCTGGCTTCATTCGCTGGCTGTTTTCTCTGATGTAAAGATTTATTCCACTCACACAAAAGCAAAAAGGGAAAGAACTTGTTGTTTGTTTGTTTGTTTCTGCCTGTTTCCTCTTAATTAACGCAGCGTGGTAGAATGGAGGCTGCAAATAGCCTTGAGTGGGCTCTGAAGTGAAACCGGCCTCACAAATCGGAATCTATCTTGGAATTGTGGTATTATTACAATGCAAACCAGCGGGAAAGATTCCAGAGGGAAAGAGGAGAAGTGTGTTAATTGAGAACAATAACATGCCGAAGACCTCCAGAAGCTGGTGGCCTTAATAAAATGAGACAATGCTGTGTTGTTGCATAACCTGAGCTTCAAATTCAATTTCAGTTAGAGTGGACTCCAAGTGATGCGGAGCTGGGGTTCTTTTTCTCCGTTCATTTATAAGGCTGTGTGAATAGAGAAGGTTTCACAGGTCATGTTGAACTGGGCTTGAACTGTGTTTCTGTATTCCATACTAATCGCTTGGTCATGGAATAAATTTCAAGGACATTAAACACACAGAAGGTGATACTTGCAATCAAAGTAACTAATACTGGTGGTAAAAGTTTCCAGTTCATCTTATCATGGTTTGCTTTCTTGCCCTATCTGGTTTTGTGACTTGAACTGCTGCCTACAGGGGCAATAATAGAATGAACTATTGGCATTGAGCTGGTTTTGAAGAGTCCAAGGTTTTGGAGTTTGTTTTAATCTCCTGCTTG
Source organism: Agapornis roseicollis (assembly GCA_002631895.1). NCBI lineage: Eukaryota > Metazoa > Chordata > Aves > Psittaciformes > Psittacidae > Agapornis > Agapornis roseicollis. The sequence goes on along the minus strand of NDXB01003552.1, from coordinate 172,113 downwards.
TCTCTGTTCCCATGAACAAAACTAGCCTGAACTTAACAGCGGTGGTTCTAGAATTCCCCTTACCCAGACTTGTCCTCCTTGGTCACTGTGAGGGTAACCATTTACGCTGGTCACTCCAAGGATGAAGTCCTGAAGTTGTTCTGGCTACATAAACCTTGTCCAGACAGGCAGTGTCATGGATGAAACGCGGGTTTTTTCCACCCTTGTGTGGGAGGTGTTGCTTTCTATTCATCAATAAAAGAAGTAATTAGGAGCAGGAATCTGCCTTGAAATCCATGAGAAAATCCATGAGTCAAGTTGAACAACAGCTCTAAGACATACGACAGACATGTGGATGTCTTCAGCTCAAGGTGCCCGAGGACATTTCATGGCAGTGATTTCTTATATGCCCAGAACGCTTTGGCAAGCTTTGTTAGTATTACTTTTTGTATTTATCTGCATGAATCACTTTCCCACTGATTTCCCACCATTCATTTTGATTCAGTCTTCCAGGCGTTTGGATCCTCTTTGCTGGATAAAAATGCTTCCATTTGAAGATGATAGGAAAGTTTAATATACTGCTAAAAATCCTAATGTTTATATTCTGAAATACTAATTTAAAGCTTACAGAGAAAACCATAACTATTGTCAAGAGCCATGGACCTGGCTGTTATTCAGCAGTCAGCAATTGTGACCCCTAAGAGAATGGCAGCTCATCCCATCTATGAATCTACCCTAAGTTTTGATATATCTGCTGTGAATAAAGCCACAGTGTAAATCCAGGCATCTTTATCTCCTCTTATGTGAGCAAAAATAAATGGAGGGTACAAAGTAAATACAAGCTTTAGGATTTTGTACAACACTCTAGATTGGGTGTTCTGGAACAATTTATGTACAACTGAAAACTTGCTTCTTTCCCTTCCTGCTTTCTGTCTGGGCAATATGAATCCAATTTAATCATTCATGGACTTGTACAACATTTACCGAGCTGTATACACATTTCAGAGTCATTGTAGGAATCAAACTATAGTATCTATTATAGTTTTCCCCCTCTGCCTTTGCAACTCCTCAGTATCCAGTGATACAGCGTGTGCCTGCCCAGGGTACGCATTACTGGGATGTATTTGTGCATATCAGAAGCAGCCAGTCTCACAGTCATTCATTGAAAGTTCCAGTTGGCTTAGAGTCTTCCTGAAAAATCTGTTTATTTTGTCTTCTTGACTTACTTTTCCTCGTGTCTGAGTATTGTGCCTCCAGGAAGAAAAGCTTAAATTGCTAAAGGAGGGCTTTTTTTCAAAGCCTGCCAAGAATAAAGTGGCTTAATAGGAAAGCACACAGATTTTGCTTTATAGAATAAAAAAAGGAGTAAGTCAGTTTGAATGAAACTGGGAACTTCTTTAGGAGCATTGGATATTTTCTCAAAATGTAAAGATAGGAGGATTTGAGGATATAATATGGAGCTGATTAGCCATGAAAGTTGGAAAGGACTAGGACGCTGTCAACCAAATCTGATCTCTGAGCACCCACTGATTTATGCTGGTTGAAATTACGTACTGGCAAATCAATGGTAGGTTCATAGTCACGTAGCTGGGCTGCTCTGAAGCATCTCTGTCACTGCAGGAGGTGTTTGCCTTGGGCCACTCCAGTGTCTGTCCATGCTGCAATAACATGACTGTCACCATGTCCCTGCTGTATGGATTTGGGTGAGACTCCTTGAGAATCTGGTTTATTCAAGAAACAGAAATGTCAAAGCTGCTCTCACAGCATGTATTGCAATCTCCTTTAGGGTTTGGCAAAAAATCAGTGCCAGCCTGGCCCTCTGATGTCTCTGTTCCTTACTGCCATAGTGTGTGGTGTCACTGTCAAGCCTAGGCTTAAGCTGAGATCACATCTCCCCATTTGCAGTGTGACCACCAAAATAGATGACACTTCCATTTCTGCAGTGGCTGAGGGAGGCTGTCAACAGGGAGTATTCTGTTTATTTTGTCTGAGCAATATTTGTACAACAAACACTATCAGCTGGTGTTGGGACTCATCTTGGTAGCTGCAGAGGACATGCAATTTGTGTTCCCTCCACAAATTCCCCACAGGGTTGGGGAATGCATCCTCCCAGGAAGGGCACAGACAGCTCCTGCTGCTGCTATTCATTGGGGCAAAGTGAATCCAGGCTTAAATTCCAGTCAAGTCCTCCAGATTTAAGACTGCCTGGAAGTAGGTAACACCCAGGATGAGACATTCCAGCACTGCCGTCTTCTTGGGCTCCCACACAGAATGCTGAGTAGCTAAGGGTTAAGGGCAGCTCATGCTTTCTTCTCCCATCAGACCTCCTTTCTTCCTGAGAAAACTAAGACTCTTTTTCTCAAGTGCAAGCTCAGAGTGGAGCCTAAGAGAGGTGAAAGAAAACAATATGCTATATTATGCACGAGCAACTGGAAGTTTTATGCCTTGTCGTGCAAAAGGCACCAGCAAGAAGACATCGTGTCCTCACTGGGTGCCAGATCATCCGCGCAGTATTGACTCAATGGGCTAGGTGCCACCTCTTGAGTCACTGAGCATCACTTCTCGATATACCTGGTCTTGGATTTATTTTTGGAGGTTTCCAGTCTAAGTACAAGAAAACAGACCCAGCCCATCACAGACCACAGCATTAGGTGGAGCTGCTGCAGATTGCTTAAAGATAATGCAGTGCTAGGAAGGGACATTCAGCAGTGAGAAAAAAACCCGTATTTCTGAATAATTGGAAGAAATAAGTGTATGTTATTTTTTTATCACTTCATTAGGGGTGTTTAACACTCAGAATGGTTTGGTTTTGCTGGCCACAGAGATCAAATGAATGTACTCGCTGCCTGACTGCAGTGCTTATTTAGTCCCCTGGTATTCATCAGTTCAGAGCTCACTTGCCATGACCAGGTATTATTATAAATCCAGCTGCTGCAATATGTTCAGAAATATTCACAAATAAGGTATGAATGCTATGGAAACAGCACCATCAGCTTTATTGCTATTTAGCAGTATGGGGAGATGTCAGGCAGGACATTGCTGTGTTTAACACAGGCTCAGAGGAGAACCCTGCCTCGGGGACTTTGCAGTCCAAGAGAACAACAGGCTAAATAAAATGCAAAAGAAGGCTGAGAATGGTGAATAGACTGAAAACCCCACATCTGACCGCTAAAATTTGATCAAATATTCACAAAAACCCACATTTTGCAGAAGTTGCCCAGGACTTTTTTAATAAGCACAGCTCAAATGTGACAAGGATGCTGTGTCAGGTCTGAAGATATGGCAAGGCTCCTCAGGGATGCCTTGCTAAGTCTCAGATTCTGGGTTGGTTGCTCAGCACTGCCTGTTGTTTTCAGCTGGTACCACAGTACAGTGAACTCACTGGCTGCTGTTTTACTCCTCTGAGTCTCTTTAATCCACCTGTGCACTGATCCTGTCCCCCTCAAGTGAAAATAGAATACTGTATGCTCTTCAGTGAGCTCTGGACCAAACAGATGGGGCAGCATCTCTGAGAGTAGATGAGACAACTGGTCCAAGCAAACCTTTTCAATAGTATATGCAGGATTGAGCTCATAAATCCTCACTTATTTGGATTCAGTTATATTATTCCAGTATCTGAAGGGGCCTGTAGGGATGCTGGGGAGGGGCTCTTCATTAGGGACTGCAGTGACAGGACAAGGGGTAACGGGTTCAAACTTAAACAGGGGAGGTTTAGATTGGATCTAAGGAAGAAATTCTTTGCTGTGAGGGTGCTGAGGCACTGGAATGGANCTTCACTTCATTAGGGACTGCAGTGACAGGACAAGGGGTAACGGGTTCAAACTTAAACAGGGGAGGTTTAGATTGGATCTAAGGAAGAAATTCTTTGCTGTGAGGGTGCTGAGGCACTGGAATGGATTGCCCAAGGAAGTTGTGAGTGCTGCATCCCTGGCAGTATTCAAGGCCAGGATGGATGAAGCCTTGGGTGCCATGGTTTAGGGTGAGGTGTCCCTGCCTATGGCAGGGGGGTTGGAACTGAGTGATCTTAAGGTCCTTTCCAACCTGAGCTATTCTATGATTCAGGGTCTGCTGAAATCAGTTGCATTGGATAAAGGTTTCAGAAGCTGAACCTCGGAGCAGGGGGAGGTATTCGGGACTCCTGCGTCCCCATTAAGCTTTGTTTTAGATTCAGCAGCTGCAATCTTCTCATTCCACACCGGCGAAGTCACCTGTTTTCAGAAGGACACTCACTGGAAAATGTGGGCAGGCGGATTTCTCTGCGGCTCAGCCACTCCTCGGTTTGAAACACTGCTCTGAATAAGAAGCCTTGAGGCTTCTCAGACCTGGAAAGTGCAGTTTGTCCTCATCTCAGCCCTTCCTGAAGAACTGTCGTTTTCTCTCACTCTCTTATTTATTGTCCCTTCTGTACCCTATATAAAATCAGGTTTTGCCCACTTCTTTCACACAATGACTTCTCCCGTCCCTCTTTTGCCAGGCTTCATTTTAGAAGTGAGCTGATTCATGTAAAAACTCAGCAGAGGATGGGGCAAAGAACCTGGTTAATGTTTCAGACATGTCTTGTGGTTAATAAGTTCTGCTTGAGCGGCATAATTCCTGCATTGGCAGCTTGCACTACTTTTCATGTGGAAATTTCTTCACTCCCAAGAAGCGCGTATCAGGTTGTTAGTCAGTTACAAAGTCGACTTTCTGAGAGCTCCATAGGGCAAAATGGTGAAGAAATGAAAAGAAATAATACCTAATAAAATTAAATTAATTTAAATAATAAAAATAAAAATATGAAAAATAAAATAATTAAATGAAATTGAAATAATAAAATAAAATAAGAATTTAATTGAAATAATAATATAAAAATAAAATCGTGAAAAATTATAACAAAAATAAATATATATTGAAATAATTATAAAAAAATAAATTGTGGAAAATTATAACAAAATAAAGTAATGCATAGGTATATTCTTTTCTGTAGAATTAGCTGGACTATGACCCACCAACTGCAGCCCTTGTTTAATAACTCTTATACTATAAAAAATACATATCTTGATATAGAAAGACTTGTTCAAGCCTTGGTTTCAGGCAGCCCAGCCGGGTTTCTGCTTCCGCCAGTGTTGTTTAGCAGTGGGTACAATGCACTCTGTGGTTAAGGGCTGGAAAATGACCTCAGGTTTTCAACTCCTTAAGGAAAAGACCTGGTATAAAATTGGGTCCCTGGGATACAACCACCAAGCAGGAGTCCAAGGAGAAGCCCCAGCCTACATCAGGCCTAATATTTATCAGGAACCCAACCCCAATGCGATCATTTTTTGCTTGTTTACTGTTGAAGTAAAGTTTATTTGGATTTGTAATCCAGAAACTCTCCTTTAGGCTCCTGGGCTGCAAAGGGCACATTGGGTTTGGATGGAGTAGGTTGAAGGAGGAGAAGAAGAGATGGAAGGCAAGGAAGGAGGTGAGGGATAGAACTTGACTTGCCAATAACATCAGGTACATAAACCAGACTTTTTTGCTTGTCATGTCTCCATTTCACAGCTGTGTGAATGCTGAGTATATTAAATGAGGAGCAAATTAAATGAGGCCCATTTGGCCCTAATGTTGAAAAATGCTTAGAAAAGCTCCGAGATTACAAGGACAGTCTGTAACACCAGCAGGAGGAGGTAATAACGTGCATTATCCAGGGGATGTACAGTGATAGCCCATTTCAGATTCCAGTTTGGACTGTGACTGCTTCTGTACATTGTACTGGCACATGTGAGCTGCTCCATTTCCCTGATACGTGTAATCTGTGCTTCCGTATCTCGGGATGAATGTTTGCCTCCCCCGCTGCGCACTGCTCAAAGACATTCCGCATTGTGGCTTTTGCCATGTTGCTCTCTTTCATCTCTGTATGATGTGTTTATTTATTGGTTTATTCAGATCACAGAGTGGTATCAATGACAACATTTACATTTAAAACTGCCACGAACATGAAAGACATCTTCAAACCAGAGCCTTATGGGCCTGTTCAGGATCTGGTAGAGATGCCCTTGCCATCAAGATGCTTTTTCAAGTCTTGGTGAGGTGCATAAGCTATTTATGACTAAAATGAGTAATCTTTTAGCAAGAAGCTTTCATAATATGTACTGCTTGCTTGCAACCCTTTCCCAGGTGGGTTTCCTATAGTCCTAAAGCATCTGACTGCATGAATAAAGCACATAAATACTTACAGGAGATGGGGTTTTGTTTATTTGTAGATAGATACTGTGGAATAATTCTTGTTTTAAAAAATTAATTGCACAGCACAAATTTGCATTGGAAAAAGAAGTGATTTCCTTTGAAGCAGCTGGAATACAGAGTACAGTCTCTCCTTTCCGTTAGCTGCTTGTGTGAGATAGAGCCCAAATCCAAAGAGGGACAGTAACATGATACATTAAAATGATGCTTTCTGGCTTGAGCTATCCTTAGAAACTGATTGATCTACATTCTCATATGAATTAATTTCAAGGGGCATCTTACCTGAATGTGTGCATTATAACTCACTGAAGGAGTTATGGAAGAAGGATCATACAGAGCTCATTAAACATCCTCAACCCACTCTGAGACTCATTTAATCTATTTTAAGCTTTGATTAATTTTATTTCTTTTAGCTTCTAATAGCTCCCAGCTCTAATTTGTGTCTCAGCCCAAGCTGAGATGATAAATAGCACATAGCCTACCACCAGCAGGACAAATTTATAGCTGCCCACATTACTTGGCACAGGGAAGGGGTTTTAGAAGGATCAGAAAGTTAGGAGGAGACAGTAGATGAAGTAAAGGCTCCTCTGGGAAAAAGCGGTTGGGATATCAAGGTCCATGTTGTTTGAGACTGCCAGCTAAGAGCGAGACAGAAACCCATGGAGCATTGCTGTTATCTCGTTTTCATAAGTGCAGAAATCTTCTTCCTTTCCATCTCCTGTGTATTAACAAAACTAATTTGCTTTCCTAGCTCCAAAGAGGTTGGATCCCAAGTATGAAGCCAGGCATCCACATGCGAGCAAAGAGCCTCCCTGCTTTTTAGCTGTTGGAGTTTACATTGTACACAAATGGCCTTCTTCCAGGCAGGAAATCTCTCAGCACAAAGAGCAGCTTTCCTGATAGCCAGCTAGAAGGGTTACTACTATCTCCTTCAATATTTATGACACAATTTGTTGAGTTATGTTTAAAGAGTGGGAAGACAGAAAGTTCTATGGCAAGTTAAGCGTGGGTTCTTAGTCTGAAGTGTCTACAGTCTAATAATGAAGAGGAAATAGAACAGAGAAGTCAGGTGCAGGAGACACATCACAGTTTTGTTTCTGAGGTGGAGGCAAAACACATTTTTCACTCATCTCCATTAAACTCTACTGCTTCTGGGAGCAATGTTAGCCACTCTATCACCTTGAATATATCTGTATAGCTTATTAATCACCCTGTCTCATCCAGGGACATGAAATGGTTATATAGAGATAAGAAGGAAAATGCCATAATCAAGTCTTTGTGGGCATTTATTTGCGCAAGAACGAGGCCTTCTCTCCATCATTATTCTATACACCTTGTTCACTCTTTGGGAACATTGGCATGAGCAAGAGGAACATGTCATGAAACTAAGCAAATACTTACATAGGAATATTCCTGTACCGTGTGTATTTACATAAATATTCATTGGAGAAGTACTTAATGGCCGCTTTGACAGGCTATGTGCTGAAGTGAGCTGAAATAATACCCTGTAACTTGGTAACCGGCTGCCCAGAGTAAATTTGGATCTAATTTATTTAGCAAGAAATGAAGCTAAGAGATGCAGAGAGACCCAGGCTCTGAGGACCCCCTGGTTGTGTGCCAGGGGGGTGGAGGAAAGGAGGAATTACGCTTCCTGAGGAGAGCCATAGGGACGGGAGCAGTTCTGCAGGCAGGGTCCTCAGCCTGGATATTCAGGCTGTGCGCTTGGGGCAAGGTTTAGCCCCAAAGTGCATGCAGTACACACATACAGTACGCAGGGTGAATGTGTGTGAAATGTTTCAATTACCTCTAAAATAATGTTTAACATGTTCCAGACATAGTGCATTAAGCAAATACCCGAGCAGTATTTGAAGCGTATTCTGTTTTTCATTTTAATAGATTGTAAATGTATTAAACACATGTTGAGAATATATTTCATATACTGCATTTGTAAAATATTATCAAATTTATATAGGCGGAAACCACAGAGCCACCACAGGATCGGCCCGAGAGCAATACTGCTGTAAGTTAACCTTTTAGCACCACTCTATCAGAAGGATAGAATGGAGGATTTGATTTGATTTGATTTGATTTCACTCAATTTTATTTCATTTTTAAAGAAGAGCTTCTAGGTGGAAACCCACTTTGTCATCAACCCTTCTAGCTATAGAACTGGGGCTGTATATAAATTTTATACCCCAGGCATATGAAGAAGAGGTACCTGATTTTGTGCTGAAAAACTGCCCCTATAGCCATATGATTAGATGTCTGCTCCACATTACAAATACCCCCCAACTCATTTGATAGTGTTAAATAGCTCTAGTAGAAGGGAACGCCAGCAGCTGTTTCAAAGCTGAAAACTGAGAACTCAGGATTTACCTCTACTCTTTTCCCTCTGTCTTGCAAGCAGAGCAAACTGGAGTTGGTATTTGTGTTTTGTCCAAGCCAGGGAGAATGGTTTGGGTTTGAAGAAGTGCTCTGTGTCCGGACACCCTCAGGTTTCTTTGAAAGCAGAATCTAGAGCTAGGTCTGTTCTTGGAAATAAATCCCGTCTCCTCACTGAGCTCAGCCAAGATCCTGGAATCAACACTTCACACAAAGCAGAACTTAGTGTCAGTGGGACAAGTTGACTTGGCTACATTAGATTCTTCTCTTTTTAGGTGGATCAGAAAAGCAAAACCAGCTCAGCCCCTTAGTTTACTAGTGAGAATTAAGACTTCCAAATCTCACACTGCATGGAGTGGAATCCCATGGCTTCAGGTGTCTGAGGCCCAGATGTACCAGACCTGCTGACCATGAGAGATGCTGTATTAACATAAGGCAAGGAGTTGAGTGATAATTGTGTGTAGGAGGCCAGCATTTTGTGAAATCAGTGTCCATCAGTGTGTGAGAAAGAGGCAGGGCTTTGGGGAGGTTTTGCTCAGTGCTTTTCATCTCTAAGCCCATGCTCAGTGAGGAGGTTTCCCTGGTGATGGCAGGAGGATGTGTGGAGCAGTGCAGCATTCCTGACTTCTCATTGTCCTTCCTCGCTTGCCTTTCCTACTTCAGCCTGCTGGGACTGGGCATCCCAGCTAAAGCTTCATCCAAGTTCACAGTGGATTATTTTTTTCCTTATTTTTCAGCTATGGAAAATGAGACACAACCACTGGGTTTTTTCACCTTCAGTGTGAGCGTTTTTAGCTAAAATAAAATGGTAGGATTTGCTTTCAGACTGGAAATTCTTACCTCACTGCCCAGCCCAGTCCATGAAGGCATTCATCAGCTTCACAGGACTCTGTGATGCTAGCCTTTCCTTGCCAGATTGTTTCTTGTTGGGTTGATGCATGCAGGAATCGGGTCTCTTATAGGGGTGAGAGCACCGTGCTGAGGGAGCACCCAGTGTGATGCTGGAATCACACCTTGGTGCTGGTCTCCTCCAGAAAAGGAATTGCAGAGCTTTCTAAGCCAGTGCACAGGTGGAGAAGAAGATTCTTTAGAACAAGATGAGACCTTGGCATTATTACACGCTACCATTGTAACTGTAGACTGTATTGACACTATAAAGTATATTGCCATTGACCTGTGGATATTCAGTTTCATAGGTCTGCTGCAGTTCAAGAGATACATTACAGCTCTGAGTGTATAAGATCAGACACATTATGAAGCTCCCCATAAGAGTTATGACAGATGTGTCATAGTAACTTAACTGTACTCTGAAAACATATTAACTATGAAGTGTGTTGGTTTTTATAGGCTTATATCACCCCATTATCCACTTAACTATCCAATAACGTACCAGCTATTTCCAACAAGCGGCAGGAGATATTTGCTGTGCTTTGACTTCCCAATTATTTTGTATGGATGTTAGAGATGAAATAACAGTCAGACATTCTAAAAACCCACTCAAATCTTCACCAGTGCTGGAAAAGAATTCCCTTTGTCTCAGTTTTAATAATGCAGGATTTACCTTCTCACATCTGATAAACTCTTGCTGTATTAGTTTTCAGATGTGCAAATGTAAAGATTGGAAGGAGTACATTTCCCCCTTTGTTAAATAAAATGTGGGATCCACTTGTTTTAAAGTGCTTGCTTTTCAGGCAGCAGAAAAATCTTAATGTATCTAAGCAATGCAGTCAGAATTCCAGCCTATAAAACCACCACCTTTTGTCACCTCTGATTTCATTTGTCCTTCCCAGCAGCTACTGTATGGCCTAGTGAAGAAACAACTGCTGGAAGTGATTTTTTCCCATATGATAGCATTTTCTTTTTCAATGAATGTGCAGAATAACTCAGAGAAACAAACATCCCAGGCTGCTTTCTCAATGTAAAAATCACAGTGCCTTTCTCAACCAGCGGATTCTCCAAGAGTTCAGCTAAGAAGTGATGTTTTCTTGGTTAGACCAATGCAAAAGCCACTCATTACATTAATTAATATGTTTGCAGGACAGAGAGAAGTATAAAGCTTCTGCTGTGACTTGTTTTTATTAAATGTGGGCATACATACATTAAATATAGTGAAGATTTTGGAGACACACAGGTATGAGGGATTAAAATCAGATGAGCTTCTAATGAAAGCAGAAGTACCTGTCTAGAGTCAAGTAGGACAGAAGAGAACATAATATTTACATACCTTACCATACACAATCGTATTTCTGAAAGCAAATTGCTGGGGCTTTGCATGTTGGATGCCCTTTATTTCAATAGGTATTAGATGCCAAAACATTTTTTTATTTGACCTTTAATATCTAAAAGCAAAAGCTAAAGGGACTTCTTTTCTGTTCGAAATGGAAACGTGCATTTGATAGCAAAAGGAGCATGGTTTGTCTCTTTTTCTTCCCTTTATCAGATAACTGCCTTTGCCATAAGGTTCCCACTGTCACATAACTTTCCCGAGACCTGCACACGTGGCTTTGATAGAGTTACACCAGCAATGAGCTTAACCTGAAAGTCTTTCTAGACAGCCATGAAATATGTGACAAGACACAAGGTTTGAGAGCAACCACCTTGAAACATGTTAAGATGGACGCATTTGTGATTTCCAGCTCTGGTAGGAGCCACATTGAGCTCTTCTAAGTGGGATTTCCTGAAGCAACACATTGTCCTTTTGTGATGCAAAGAGATAAACTCGAATGGGGAGTTAATGCACCCTTATCCACATCTGTCTTCTGAGCAAATCCCGCTCAGCTCCATGCATTCAGAACAAATTCTAGGCAAGAGGCCACTGGGAAATGGTCCAGTTCTCTGTACCCCATGCCCAGCTCTGTCAGCCTGGCTGCACAATAATTCATTTCATACAGTTCCTCTGGCCAAGGAAAACATATTTGCTCCTTGTGGCAGGGAAGCTCTGCAATGAAGGCACTGTGTTGCAAATTATACACCCTAGGGGTTGACCTCAGCTCGTGTGCCTGCTGACCTGTAGGAAACTCCACGCAAGTAGACAGGAGTAAATAAGAAATGCACTTTATTGGTCCTGATGCCTTCAGAAATCGATTTATACCCAACGGTGTGTGATACCTTTCTCTGCACTTCATAAAAGTCCGTGATGAATTGATTTTGGTACTTTTTTTTTTTTATTTACAGCTATATGCAAGGTACAATTTGTTTCCAAAAGGCTGAAGAAAGGACCCTTCAAAATGAAATATCAAAACCTTGGTTTATGTCTCTAAGTGAATCTGGGCTGAGGGAGGGGGGAAATGGCTCTGTAGCCATACCCAAACTCAATTTCCTTATGTTTTCTCTGGAATGTATATTTTAAAGGTATATTGCAGTACATTTTCATTGAAGACAACCCCCCCAACAATCTGTGTTCCTCACTCCTATACCCTAGAAATAGTCTGTATTGAAGGAGCTGAAGGTAATGTTTTACCTCCATCATACCACACCACTGTGAAAAATCTTGTGTCAGGAACATAATTTGGGGCAAAACCCTAACAACTCAGAAGTCACAGAGAGTGTTGCCACTGAGGACTGAGGGATAAGATTCTGCTAGCACGAAGATCATCAGGACATGAGGGGTTTCATTCTGAATTGTTATTTCCTTCCAAACTTTTAGATGATTTTAATGCCAAATGGTTGATAGGAGCCAAGGATTCGACTGAGAGCATCACACACAGGCAGCCTGATTTTAAAACCTTTCACAAGCCCTGCCACCCCCAAGTTTCAGGATTTTCTACTCTTTAGGTTTAGCCAGAAACCTGTTTTGAGGCTTCTCAGCTATTGCCTTTATCAGCTCCTGGGGACATTATCAGAAGGGCTTGATCCAGCACTCATCCTTCGGTATGAGCACAGTAAACCAGAGCTTTAGCTGGTGAAGTCCAAAGGGTTTCTGCTGCAGTCCCACCACCTGGCATATTAGCATTCTTCATATAAATGGGCAGCAGAGGAGCTACTCACATCAGAAAGTTACATATGTGCTTGCAGGACCTCATTCCTAACCATGTAAGACACCACATTATTAAAATACAGTGCAAATTATGCTTTCAGTTACAGCAGTGCCAATGTGATATAACTCCTTTGACAACTCACTGTATTTACTTTGGCTCTCCACTAGCCCCAGTGCAGTGAAATCACTGGAGTTTCTCTAGATTTACAATGGCATAACAAAACTTGGGACTCTGGATGTGGAGAACCCACGGTCAGCTGAAGACATAATAGTTCTCAAGGACTGCTGGGCTCACCCTCTGCGAGAGGCTGCTGTAGGAATGTTATATGCACGGAGACTGGAGTGCATGTATATTCTAATTGGAAATGAAAGTGTTGTAGTGAAATGAAATAGTCTAGTGCAGGCATTACAGTTATAAGATCTTCCAGGCTTTGGCTGAATTCCAGGTGTTGAATTCCTCTGTCTTTTCTGATGGAAAAGCCAGAGGATCTTTCTTGATGCAGTGAATTTCATTTCCATTTTTCACTCTGTATGAGGAGGACTTAAGGTCTGTGTTTTGCCATCCTCAGGGCTACTGTAAAGCAGTTTTGAATCATGACCTCTTTTCTCCATGTAGTTCCTCTGACCCATCCTTTGTTCCTAAGCTTGGAGACAGGAGGGTCCTGGGCTATGAACCTGGCTGGGATGAGGGAGCTCTGTTGGCTTTACAGGCCAGGTCATGCCACAGGGTGGGGATATGGATCTGTGAACGAAGGAAAACACATTCCTGAGAGACTCCCATACACTGTGTCCTGTGAGCAACCAGGAGCGTGTCCAGGCTGGGAGACTCGGAAACCACAACCTAGGGAGTCACTAAAGAGCTCTTTTAAGAAAAATGGGAGGGCCATTGCTTTGAAACGTTGCACAGCAGTTTCCTACCTGAGGAAATGTGTGAAAGGCTCGGCTCGGCTCCCACAAGGACTTAGCCCTGTTATCAAGTATATTTGGTTTCAGTCAACTTGCAGGAAAACAACATCTAAATCCCTTGCTTTATTTAGTGGCTTCTGCTCAGCGCCAGCTCCGCGCAGCTCCGCAGAAGAGGAAGGCAGTTTGTTAGATCCCCTCTTGAATTTCTCTTTCTCAGCAGCATTTGAGTGCCTGTCTAATTTAGCCTTTCAGAATCCCATCTCCTTGTTGCAGGACAAGTGCAGAAGATTCAAGTCCACCCGTGCTGCTGTGTGCGTTTGGGTCTGTAGAAACTCCATCTCCCACACACATCCTTGCTGCATCCCAAAGCTACACCTTTGGGGTTGACACTTTATGGAAACAGAAAGGTTCCTCCTGCTTATACCCTTCTTTGTCTGTGACTTTCCTGATGCTCGGTTAGACAGCACCCTCATTAAGAAATTGGCTGAAATGGGGGCTCAGAAGAAAGGAAGGTTTTGTGTAGGTATGGGTATGTGAAAGGAGGTAGAAAGGGTAGGCTACCTACGTTTTTAATAGTTTCTTTATGAGTGTGATACAGGTATTTTCCTATAATAAAACAGTAATGTTCCCAACCAGCAAGTGCTGTTCTTGGCATCTCTTTTTATTCCAATTTGCTTTTCTTGCAACTGTGGGCAAGATTCATGAAAAGGCCATGCCTAACAGGTAGGTAAGAGAAGGCACTATTTTTTATACAAATAAATGTCATTCCTAAATTATCTACTTTTAGAGTACACCATATGGTTCTAGGCTATCCATGCCTCAATCCCACCTTCTCGTTGGCAGCTTCCATGAAATGCAGAAAGGTGATTAAATAGTGACTTGTTCCACTGAATCTGCAACACACCTACTGCCAAACTTGAAGACAAGTGAGTGCTTGCAAATATCAATCAGCAGAACTGATTTAGAAGTTTCCTTCAAATGAATAAACCCCTGAAACTCATAGCTTTAAATTTCAATTTTGAATGTTAATGTTTCCCAACAGTTTCTCAATAAATGGCTTCACTGATTTCCCAGGTTTTCCCATATGATTTAATCTCATGTCAGAAATTATCGTAGAGAAAATGGACCAGACAGTCCATGGAATAAGAAAAGACCTGGAAGCCATGGAATAGAAATCCACTATATTCTGCTGTTTACCTCCAGCTGACCTCAGTCATCTCATGTCATTTTGCTGTGCCTGTAAAAGTCATGATCATCCTGCTCACTTGCATGAACCGTGTAGGAAAACATCTGTAAAGGAAATCCAGCTGTGTCTGTGCAGTGCAATGCGATGTCCTAGAGAGGTACCTGAGCAAGCTCCATGCCCCATGTCTGTATCTTGAGTTTTGGTATTTAATTAGTCTTTCATATTAATATATTATAGTCCTCATTTATCCCCTTTCATCAGCTAAACTGTTTCTGATGAGGCTTTTTAATATTCCTGCTGAGACCAGGACATGTAATTCAAATGCCAGTTCAGGTTCTAGAACTCATCCTTAATTAGAGATTAATTCTGAATTGGTTATTTCTGTTAGCAGTTCAGTCAACCAGTTTTTATTACATTTCTCAATGAATGGTAATGCTTAGAACAGAGGGCAAAGCAAGCCATCTCTCATCCAAATGATGCGTATGCTTTCTTAGCATAGTAATAACTATGACATTAATAAACAAAATGATGTGAGATAAATAAGAGAAACAAGTCAAACTTCAGCTTCATTAATGTATCATTTAGCGAAACGAGCTTTGAGGGGTATTCAGCCTGTTTGCAGGTAACTGCTGATGAACATAATCTATGGGAGTTACATTACCTGGGCAATAGTTTCCTTTTTACCTGTTTGCAAGCACCTCACTTGAACCTTGCACTGCTCTATTCTGGCTTTGAAGGAAAAAAGGAAGGGCTCATCTGGTCCTAAAGCTTTGGGAACGCTGTGTATCCGTGCTGGATAGCACTCCAACCCCCTGGGGTTTCTGCCACAGGCTCAAACCCACCTTACAAATTAAAATCATATTGTGAAAGAAGGGATCAAATCTCACATGTCAGAATGCAAGGAAAGGGCCTCTGGCTGTAAGTCAAAGGTTGAGGGACATCCCGGCTCCCCTTACTGTGGAGGGAGCTTGGTTCTCAAGGGATGCTTTTCAGGTGTGCACTTTCTCTGCAGTGAATCAGGGATACCTGATCCAAAGCTGTTTGTGCTTTGGATCTGATCTGCAAACCTCAGTGTTAATTCTGGAGATAATACTGAGCACGGATCACTTATGTGGCCGCACCAGCCCAAAGGTGCTCTGTTCTGTAGGAGATTTCTGTGTTCTGAACCGAATGCAAACTTCACTAATATTCCTGAAAGCCCTCC
The DNA here is from genome assembly GCA_002631895.1 of Agapornis roseicollis. Taxonomy (NCBI): domain Eukaryota; kingdom Metazoa; phylum Chordata; class Aves; order Psittaciformes; family Psittacidae; genus Agapornis; species Agapornis roseicollis. The sequence goes on along the minus strand of NDXB01003552.1, from coordinate 156,276 downwards.
TTAGACTGATGGTAACAGTAAAATTCCCACCTTGCAATTCCAGGAATAGAGCTGCTGAGGTTTTCCTGTCCCAGCTCCAAAGGGCCAAGACAAACCCCAGTGGCGATGCTTCCTCCAAAATACTTCAGTAAGAATGGGATGTTTCCATCCACCACTGTATATTGACTCTTGCTATGCTTCTGACCTTAAATCATTTGATGACATCACATTGTTACTTTGAATCCATGTACAAATAAGCTGTATTTCCATTAGGGAACATGAAATGGTCCATTTTGACTCACTCTGCAAACTGTTTATGGGTTACTTGCAGCTTTCAGGATTTTTACAAGAGAACATCCACTGTTCATTTCCTGGCTCGGCTCCAACTGGACATGTTAACTTTGCCTAATTTCCAAGACATTTGGTGGGAAGGCTTCATAATAGAAGCATGTTTTTCCACCAGGGAACTTATACTTTCAAGTCTATTTTTCCCAGACAAATTAAACTTACTTTTTATGAGCTTCATCTAAAGGGTAGAACAGTAGCTCGCCTTGTTAGATATTAGTGCTTCTGTTCGGAAGGGTGATCATGTAACTGCAGGGCCTCAGTATTTTACACTTTCTGGAGTTCATTAACCAGAGGCTTCTGTATTTGAACCTGTAACGTTTTAGCTGGACGAGACCCAGCAAGCGAAATCAATCCAGTCCCGTAGCACAGAACTAATTGTCATCGTATCCAAATGTGCAAATATACAAGGAGTGTATAGGAACAGAGGCAGGGGAAAATTGAGGGCTTTAGTTCTTCGGGTATTATGTTGCTGAAAAGCTTTTACATGCTTCCTCAGTGACACAAAATACAAAATTGAAAATATGTTTCCTATACTGAAATATCTATACCAAATTGGATGGGTTTATGTACCTCCATCCAGCTAATCAAATGCTTGCAGCTTAATCATGTATTTGACCACATACTAGGCTGGGTAGGCCTTGGAGGAGATTTCTCATCTTACCAGAGCCTGTAATGTCACCAGATAATTCACAAAGAGAGGCACCTGTTTCCAGCATCATTTTCCAGCACCTTTTTCCAGCTCTCAGGTCTCCTGCCTCCTGGTCATGCCAGCATGAAAAGGGAAGCCCAAAGCCAGCTTCAGCATTGACTCACAGAGCACTAGCTAATATCTGTCAGGACTTCTTAACTTCATATAAAGTCTCTGGAGTCTTTCAAATGACCGTGAGGAGTGGAATCTCCCTCCAGTGACAATATTGCTGCAGCAATCACCTGCCATGGCAGAGGAAAGCTCTCATCCTCTGATCAATGCCCTAATTTAATAGTCTTCACAGAAGCTGAGTTTAGCCAAAATTAAAGACATTCTTCATCTGAAGAGACGAAAAGCCTATTAATAGAAATGCAATCATTAAGTTATCTCCTGTTGTGACTTCCAGCAGTAGCATATTGACAGTTTAACTCCTGGAGCAGAAATGAGGGGTCCAGGTCTAATCCGAACAGATCCTTTCTAAATAAATATGACTATATTTAATACATACACATTTTGAAAACCCTGAGGATGCTTCCAGAGAAGGGCTTTTTTTTTTAAGGTGGTGCCATATGGTTTTAATTTCTCAGAAATATATAGCCTAGCTTGTTCGCTGAGAAGGCTGTGCCAAAGACAGCGTGTCGAGATAGCTGGAAGTATAACTTTAACATCTAGCCTTTTCCTATAGTGACTCTTTACTAATACATTGGCAAAGCTTCCAACTGGAATGTCAAATGAACAGTTAAAGGATGGAATCTAAAATATTTATTGTTTATTGGTGATGGAAAAGAAGAGATTTTTATTTCCCATATTCATTGCTCTCATCTGGTACCTCATCATTTTGACAACCCTTAGAAAATGGTAAATAGCATTTGCTACTGCAGTTAGACAAGTAAACCACACAGATGGAAGAGCAAGAAACATCCTTTGGAAAGATAAAAGCTTAAACCCCAAAATCACTGCGCTGGCGATGAGAAGCTGTGGCTACACTGCCTTAGTTCAATTATTAAAGTGTATCATTTAGGTTTTCCAGTCAATGATTTCAGGAGCACTGACTTTCATATCCTTCTCCCTATCTCTGTTATGTGTTTATTTCTTTTTGACTCAAAGATGAGTGTAGTGGGTAATTAAAAGTGAATCTTACATTAGGGACCACCACTTCAGCAAAACATTTTCGGTGTAACTATAAACTGAAAAGTCAATCCATGTATTTGCCATCACTGCGGTTGGTCCATTTTCACACTATTATTATTTTGTCTCAGAACTCCTGTGTTTATAAAAGAGGGACAGAAACACAGACTAAATATATATCCAATGGTCTTTGCAGCAGAGAGGCTGAAAAAAGAAGTCTGAATTCAAAATATTCCCAAATATCCTGTAAGGTGCTTAAAGGCTTCTCAGACATAAACTTGAAATAGTTTTTCCCCTTGGAAAGGACTGGGAGGAATTACATATAAAGATGATAAAATTATTTAGGGATTAATTTAGTGATTTATCCTTCTGGTGTTTGAAGTGGGCAGCATCCTTCAGGGCTGGCTGGAGGGAAATCACACCGGTGTGCACATCATGTACATTGCAGGGTGCCTCGCCAAGCCCTGTGCTTTGACTCTGTCAGCTTTATGCGTATGACGGCCTCTCCCATAACACTGAAACAGATAAGCTACTGAATGAAAAAAGAGCAGTAACTTCTATTTTGTTTTCTTTTACATTTCCCTTCACTCTCAGTACCTCCTCTCATCCAAGCTTCCCCTGCTGAAGTGCTGGATTTTCATAATGGATCTAAAGTCTGTCCTGCCTATTACAACTCACAGGGTCCAGAAGAGATGAATGAGTTTTTGAATGACTATTTTAAGACATCTCATCCATCATTGCGATGATTTTTTTCCCCCTAGAAAATCATTAATAAAATAGCCCATTACAGCAAAAACTACACCTGTGAAACAATTGGATATAGCATCTCTATTTTGAAGCCTGCATTTCCTTTGCACAAAGCAAGCATATCATTTGCCCAGATTACAGTGTATACAAGATTATGAGCCATTAGAATTACATGCTAGGAAGGAAAGTTTTGGTTTAAAACATGGTTTTATTTATATAAAATTGAGAATTGCCTGGGAGATGTGAACACCCATCCTTGTGGAGAGCAGACAGAAACCCCACCAGCTTCTCACTACACCGCAGCTTATCTCTCCATCTCTGTGTGCCGCATGGAAGGAATCCCACGGGAGCCAAAACCCACTTTCTGTGCCAGTGGAAAGCATGCTTTCCCACCTTTATGAACAGAGGACAGTATGTGCATGACCTGCACGCAGCCCATGTCCCTGAGGTGCAGCAAGCACAGGGCTGCCCTTACAGTCGCCCTGCCAAAAGCAGGGTCAGAAAGAATGAACCTCCCGTGAGTCACATTCCTTGAGGCATTTCCAGACAATTCCAGGCACAATCATAATGCACAAAGTAAAGGAACTGGAATTAAATATTAGCATTTTCTTTTCACTTTTTTGCAAAGAAATAAAAATTCACATGATTTTGAAACCTGTGGAATGAAAAGGCTTTGGAAAACGTCTCATAAGTGCTCCATCCCTGGCAGTGTTCAAGGCCAGGTTGGATGAAGCCTTGGGTGCCATGGTTCAGTGTGAGGTGTCCCTGCTTATGGCAGGGGGGTTGGAACTGGATGATCTTAAGGTCCTTTCCAACCCAAACTATTCTATGATTCCTGTATCATGGGTATCATCACCCACCAGTACTCCATTGCCAGTGTGAAATGGGTGTGGGATGTGTTAAGGCACAATCAGAGAAAAGAGACATTGAGCAAGCTGTTTTCAATAGCCAAAGAGTCTGGGAAGCAGAAAAAGGTTGAGCAAACCTTGTAATGTTCCTTTCCTTTTAATGTTTCATTCACAACTGGGCACATACAAAACATAACTTAAAATCTCTTTCCTGCTCCAAGTCTCCACATTCCGCTTGCAATCTACCTGAAAAGCATTATTATGTGCAATAATCGTATTTGCAGAGATTGTTTGCTTATAAGAGATATTTTCTAAGTAACACTGACTGCAGAATGCAGTGCTCAAGAGGAGAGGGAAAAAGGAAAAGGAAGGAGGAAAACTTTGCAAGGGGGGGATGTGAGAATGCGTTTGCGTGCATCTACGCACGTATAATATCATTGCGGAGCTGTTTGGGCTGTTTTCCGTTTCAAGGCTTAAGCATTGCTTGCTCCACAGTGCTCCTGGGAGCAATGAGGAATACTGCTTGGGCTTAAGGCACGCGGTTCCACTGAGCTGTCAGATCCAAGGCTGAAAAATACGTGACAGGCAAGATTTGCCTGCACTGTTTAGTCACATTACCACGGCGAGAGGACAGGATTAAATCTGCAAGGCCAAACTGGAACATGTTGGCAACTGTACCTGGTTTTTGGTTTGTTTGTTGGGTTATTGGGAAGAAAGGGCGAGTTTTGCTTAATGCAAATAAATAAGTAAATCTGAAGATATATTTTCACCACCCTTCTGTTGACTTTGCATCTATTGGTTAAAGTATAGAGTCAACGAGTTAACTCTCCTGTCTGCTTCTGTGAAAACACCCATCTATTCTGGGACTGTGGGTGCAATTTGAGTACAATAGCCTTCCCGTTTTGAAACTGGTTTCCTACCAACTCTATATATATGTACAAGACTTTTTGTACCTGCAGTACTGTTAACTCAGCCACCGCGAGGTGGTTCACAGCCCTGGGACTGATCCAGGTTGGGGAGAGGATTCCTGCGGGTAGGATCAGGGCATGGCACTGGAAGCGTAGCTTTGGCCTTGGCTTTGCACCGTATCTTGTGATGTATCTGCTGCACAGCGTGCTCTGAAGTCATAAAATCTAACAAAGGATCGGAAAAACATTCATGTCGTAGAGTCATTTGCTGGAGTAAACATGCAATTAATCACGAGCAAGTATTAATCATCCTTGTGTGTTTGCACAGTCCTATATATATTGTCTGTGATCTTGTTAGGAGCGCTGGAAAACGCAGATGAAGAGAATCAGCATTCATTGCTGGGTGCTGCCATTCTGTCTGTGAGCTCCCAGAGCACACAGGATCAGAGACCAGAGCAGCCACTGGGGAGCTGCTTTGCTCAACACTCTATATGGGGATAATATTTATATCACATTGGGGTTGTGATCTGATGCTCGACGCAGCTCTTTGGGTGCTAACAGGCTTCCATACCATCCTGTGTATTCCATAACACTCACTGATGTGTTTTAGCCTCACACTTTCTGATTTCTCCTATGCTGATGAGTAAGCTCAACCATTTCATCGTGTTCTGGAGGCCGATGGGAGGAAGGCAGCATTTTTGCAGCCATTGTTATTTGCACTTCATGCTAACCCCCAGTTTTCTATTCTTTCTCTTTCCCTTGGCTACTAATGGCCAAGCCCCCATCTCTTCACTGCCTTGGAAAGTAAAACCCACGGGAGCAAACTGAGACAACACTATTTGCATCTGCCTGCAGCCTCCTATGGCGCCCTGCAACTGGAGAGCGGCTGCAGAACATAGAGGGCTTTCTACAAAGCCAAGCCAGCGGAAATCACCACCAATGTTAATTCGAAACAGAATGAGATAGCCACAGAGCAGGGCCTGAGAGCGCGCACAAAGAGGGCTTTTTCTTGTTCGCAGGGTGCTGACAGTATGGGCGAGAGTCCATCCTGTGCAGCTGATGTGAGGAATAGCACATCCTTAAATCTCAACACCTGGGCACAGCTCGGGAGACCTCGGGAGAAACTTAGAAGGAAGGTTTCAGCGAATGACACTGGGCAGATCCCGGGAGGCTCCTGCAGCTGGCCAGCGAAAGAGCTGCTGAAGAAGGGGCTTAGAATGAACTTTGGGATCTCTAGGAAGGCTCATTTATCAACGTAAACACAGCTTAGCTGCTTAATAAATCTGTTTTCTTTCCTCCTTTTCATCAGGCATTGCTATTAGGGATGATGGCTTTCATAATATGATCACCTACTAGGTTAATAAGCGCTGAGCGCAACCACTCAGATAAAGATGCTGTAAAGGGGTGTTTTGTTATCCCTATCAAATAGTAGCTCAGTTTGGCCTATGTGTGCTTAGCGTTCTTCTTTTTATTCCATTTCAGAGCTGCGTCTCATCTAGGGATGGGTAAAATGCTATGGAAAAAGAACTGGCCAAACCAAACCTCATTCCAAACACTGACATCAACCCAAACATTTTTGAAGGTCAGCGTTAGTTTGGATAAGTAACCCATCTACCCAGCTGTAAGTAGGACTGGTTAGAAAATGGATTTTCCACCTTCTAAAAAATGTGGAGAGTATATCTCTGTTTGTAATCGCAGTTTTTGGAAAGCTAAAATCTTTATACTCTTTTCCAAAACCAAGACAAATTGATTTAAGTGGCAATTTTACTGACAGAGTATCACCTCATTTTTTGTTTGGATTTTTTGGGTAAATTTTAACATTAAGATGAAAACATGCCCACAAAATACAGGCAAAGGAGTAGTTGATTTAGTAAATCCATCTTCTCTCTCTGTAATTTGCATGATTGCTGTAGTATTTAGAACTGCATCTCTTGTGGTTTTGGACACAGATTGGAGCAGGGAGGACCTTGCAGCCCCTCAATCCATGCTTGATTAGTTCAAACTGTCTTTCCTGAACACATCATCCAGGTTAGGAAGGGCTGGCAGCATGGCCAAGCCTTCTGCTTGGTGTGACACCATTGCTGTGAGATCCAGGAGATTGCCAGGACCTGGAGAAGAGGAGCATGAGAGAAGTGGTGGCCAAGTGCCATCCCAATGAGCCAAGAGGGTGCATTGTTACAGCTGGTAATGCAGAACCACAGAAATAGGACTGTAAAGGATAGCAGAGATCAGATTAACTTTCAGACCTAAAATAGAGGAATATTTGTAGGAGCAGCCCAACTTCTGGGGCTTGTTCAGAACCAGCTTGTGCTTATGTGGGCACCTTCCCAGTGCCATTGCCATGTTTGGTAGCTTGATGAGAGGCTGACTCCAGCAGTGGGCAGGCCATGAGACATGGGAGAAAGAGACCAAAGGAAATCTCAACTAGTGTTAGTTGGGATAAGTTTGATTGTAAGATTGGTTTCATTTCCATGGTGTGTTTGCTGTAAAAGCTAGAGTCATTTGAGCAAGAAGTGATCCCACTGAGAAAAATGGTTATGATTTTGTGTGTTTTTATGAGTGGAGTGGTTGTCATCCTAAAACACAGGGCAGGCTAAGAAAGGTTGACTTTGGGCAAAGTGAGCTGCAGAAACCTTGGGAAGGAAAATACTGGCCTTTTTTTTAGTATGCTTGAAATAATAATATAAGAATGTTCTTCACGAGCTGTCTTTTCACTCGCAAGTTGAATCTGAGACCAAAATAACCATGGAGGCAAATTCAGACACTTCCCTGCCTCTTTCCAAAGTGCTAATTCTTTTGCTTTTTATGAGCATTTAATTAGACACTGAATAAAAAGAAATGGGCAAACAGACGGGACCCCAGCAACTCAATACTGAGCTTTGTGTATAGAGGAAACGTCATGAAACGTGAATCAGGTTAAATAGTTCAATTCTTGTCTGTTGTTTACATGTTTGAGAAGGGGTGCAACTGTTTGAAACTGTTTAAGTAGTTAGTAAGGTGATCGTAACATTTACCAGCAAATGACATAAATCCAGAATTAATTATGATGGCTTAAATGGTTAAAAAGAAAGGGGATCATTGGTCCCATGGTTTATTGTGAACTGTCAGGATAATGGAATTTTAATCAGTCCGTTTATTTTAGGAAGGATTAATTGCATGGCGCGATGCAGAAAATACAGTGACTAACTTGGGAAACTGAGCCCGCTGCGTAATTTTATTAAAGCAGATCAGTTGTAGCATCTTAATTTCCTTAGACATGTTTATGGGGAGCCATTTGTTTTGTCAGGATTCTTTCCTGACTGGTAGAGTTGCTGAAAGTGAATGTGTTCTCTGAGACCATCACCCGGGCGTCAGTCCGCATCCCACCTGCCCTGGCCCTGCATGTGGGATTCAGGGGGCTCATATGGACAAGTACATCAGGGAGCTCCTCAGGGCTGGGGTATGGACATGTATGAAGATTGTGTGGAGGCTTTCACTGGAATAAAGGGGCATATCCTAATGGTGGGTTTGCAGGAGAATTGGAAGCTCAAGTTCTAGATAGAGCATGTATCATTTCTGCTATTTTGCTGGGACAAGGTGTAATAGCAGTGGTACCCACTGTCCTCATTGGACACCCAGGTACCCTTATATTCAGTGAAGACAGGGTAAATCAGCTCCAAAAGTGACCCAGCCCATCCTTTATCCATCATCCTTTCTCCAAGCACCAGTTTAGAATAGATGTATGGGGTTTTAGGTGTTTTTTGAGGTGACTGCAGGTGACTTTACCATTCAAATTTAGAAGAGCTGTGAGATGGTTTGGGGTTTGTAAAGCTTTGGTTACCTTATTTGCCTTATAAAACAAAAGTTTGGGCACTTTGTATTTAACTTGTACTCTGGCCGAATCCTGGGAGCCTGCGTGTGGAAATTTCAGCTTGCCCATGGTTGTACCTCACCTTCACTTGGGTTTCAGTTGCTTTTCTTTTTATACATTTAGAGGGAAAGGAGATATTTTAAATTGTTTAATATCAAGACAGGCTGTTCTTTCTGAAGTTATTTGTTGTGAAGCTATTATTAGGCTGTACTTGTCAGCTGGTCTAAATTAAAAGCTGGTTATGTGGTAGAGTTTTCCTGGTGTGCTAAAATAAGGTGACACAGAACAGGGTTTACAAGTAGCATCACTTCTCCTTCCTTCTTCTTTGATGAGAATGGAAAGAGTGATGTGTACCTGGCAAATGGCACTACATGAATATTGTAAAACAAATAATAGAGGAAAGGAAATGTTGCTGCAGTGTCTGAGCTACGGAGGCAAAGTGTTCCCATGAGTGAGCTGAGGTGAGCCCTACCACATGGGTCAGCCTACATGGGTGGGTTTTCATTCCCTACAAACCTGGCTCCTGGATGGGGCAGTTACTTTAGCTCCTACCCTATGCCCTCACAGCCTTCCAAATAACTAGAAGTACCTCCTAATTTTGCTCATAGCAGTCAAAAGAAAGGAAGTTTTGCTCAATTCTGCTATTAAGAACATATGTATCTGGTTTTGGTTTGGTGACAGTGACATTTCTAGATAATCACTGCAAGCACATTGCTGGTTCAAAGACCTTTAATTGGAAGATTAGTATTCTCTGAAATGTGTTTATAGAGAATCCAAACCCCTATGCATTTCCATCTATCAGTACTATATTCAGATATGATGTGAAAATTAATGCTGGGCAATCTGCAAAAGACACAACTCTGTTTCTAAGGATTAGGCTGGTTTATCGGTTTTATTATCCACGCTTTATAGCTGAAGAACCAAAAGGGTGAGATGGGCATAAAGAAGCAAAGATGCAGGATTAAAACCCCACAACTTTTAGTTCTGCAACAAACGCCCCAGTCCATACTGTACCATGGTACCGTGGTCTGTGACAGTGCTGCCTGCTATTAATATGAATGGAGCTTTGTCCTGTGCACTTGGAGTTTCCTTCTCACCACAAATGTTTTGAAAAGCAATTAAGCTATTTAAGAAGCAGCCAACATGCCTACCAGTTAACAGGAGTTAACATTTAAAGTGAGTAACTACAACGTGTTGTTTTTTGAAAGATCAGACCTTAATCAACTGATACTGATACTTGCATAACATGGAACTGTGTTTTTATTCTAATACTGCTTTCACATTCAAAAGGTCTCTATCCTGGCTCAAATTAGAGCTGCAGACATTAAAAGTGAGGGAGAAAGAGTGAAAATTGAAATCAAAACTGGATGTGAAGATTAGCTTTATATACTCAGAACCTCACTGCAGTCAAGTATGAAGTGGTAAAACCAGAACCACTAATCGACTACCAATATTGGTTCTGTTCTTGTGAAGAGTGATTTCTTACTGCATCCACATACATTCTCACATGAATATGTACTTATATTTCATTGGAGGACTTAAACTCTTATTATATGCAGGACCTGTCTCCAGCTTGGAAGGATCTGCATGAGCTTGTTGCCATGATCTCCATCCTTGCTTTCTCTCTGGTATCCTGTGCCAGCCTCTGATAAGACGTGACACTGGGAAAGTGGATGTTGTTCTGATCTTCATCAGAATTAGTTCCAGTTAAGTCACCTCTGCAATATAGGCAGTAGAAGCTGTTTATAATGGCTCCCCAGAAATAGGGCAGATTGAAATCAATACTCATGACTTGGTATTAAAACAATCATTTTGTGTTGTAGCTTTTTAGTAAGACTTCCCCACTACTTTAGCCAGAGAACAGCCTCAGGCAGTTGCTTGTAAGGAGCACATAACCACTGGCACATTTGTCACAAAGGCAGAGAAAACAGAGCTCCAGGGGGCTGGGCTGACATTTTCTTCTTCTCCTTTCCTTCTCTCTTTTAAATAAAGCTATTTGTTTAGTTTGAAAGACAATACCCGGCTGGGCTTCAGGCAGCGGCTCAGTGGGTAACACAGGCAGCTGGCACAACCACAATGAGCAGAGCTGCACCCTTCCAGGAGGAGAAAAGGCTCAGATGACAATCTAAGTTACTCAAAACAAATAGCAATGAAATGGAGTGGAAGAGAGTTCTCCACTTGAGTTACTATAATGTTCCATTTGTAGTTTCAGGTTTCTCATAGGCCATGATTATAAAATGTTGGCTGGTATCTAAAAACAAGGGAAAGAAAATATTCTCCTGGAGGTAAAGACTCGAGATTATCCAGTGGATTTTTATTTGATATCAATAATAAATCACTTCTGGGCTAATTCTATTGCAGCCAGAATGTAAAATACACCCATTGCTGGGGTTGTAGTGTGTGCTGAAGGCAACTGCAAACTCACTTTGCTGTGCAGCACCTTACATCACCAGGCCCATGCTGGTCATGATCTTTTGAGGGCCGTTCAATCAGTGATGGTGTTTGATATTGAGTTGAATACAAACCAAAACACTGCTTTAGGCCAGAAAATAGGACTGTATTTTTTTATGTTAAGATGATAAAAGGGGGCATTTTGTCACTTTTGAAACACTGCTTCACTCAGATGTATTTTGAATGAGGAACCTCACTGAAATCAAAACTGCAAATGGGTTTGACTTCAGTAAAATGGTGTTTTCCCATTGAGAAACACTTTATTTCTACCATCCTCATGAGTTTTGATCTATTCTGCCTTGGAGGGAGCCCCTGTTCTGCCAAGCCTTGTCCTCTGGGCTGCTGTACAGGAGGGTGTTAGGAGGCACAGAGCTCCTGCAGTGATTATTTGCTCAACAAAAGAAAACACTTGCAAGGTAAAGGTTTGAAAGCAGGAGCTGTCTGCAGAGAAAGGACAAAGTGGTCGCTTTGGTTAAAACCAAACCAAAACACAACTGCCACATTTTTTAGTTTAGTCGGGAATGCTGTCCAAGGAGGAGAAGTGGATTGTGTGGAAGCAAAGGAAAACAGAAATCAAAGAGAAGGGGGAAAAGAAGGATAAGAAATCATCTGAGGATAGATGATAATAAATGGGTAGGAAGGCCACTCTGTCATGAAGAGCTGTTTTAACGTGCTCTCTTCCTGCCTCTGTATATAACAGCTTTTTTGTCAGACATGCTTGACTGAAATCACATGGAAATATCCTTAGCTGCAATTCACTGGCCTGGCACTGATTTTCATCATGCAAGAGGCCAAGCCAAATGCCATGGCATCCTCAGGTGCCTGGTGTGTCAGTGAAGCCTGGGTTCCTCTGCTTCATCTGTGTCCAGCCCCTGATTCAGCTCCTGTGGGCACTGGGAATGTGCAGTGAAGTCTCTAAAACTTCAAGATTGTGTCTGAGGAACTGGAAAAAGAGGGGGGAAAGGTGTGATGGTGGATGGAGAGGTACAGAGAGCCCTGAGCCCTGCTGCAGTCCTGGTTCTCTAGGATGGTGGATCCTGGGTGTGCTGGGAATAGGGGTGAGGAATTGGGAGAGGCTCATCTGCTGCTGGATGCTGTGTTTTATCCTTCCCCACGTCCATAGAAGACCACCTCAGACCATAAACTGGACCATCTCAGACTGCATCCTGGCTGCTGAGGACCACATTATTCTCACTCACTGTGGCCCAAGACAAGGTTGAAGAGGTGGTGAGGGACACAATTGACCCTATAGGAAGGGCTGACAACTTTTGATCGACCCTATCTCCCATGTATTTTACTGTTCCTTTCCCAAAGAAACTCCAGCCCATGGTCCCGGTGTGATGTTCATTGAGACCCAACTAAAATTCCTCCATTCATCTTGGAAGATTTCAGGTCTGACCCTCAGGATGGGGAGCTGGGAGCACAGGAGCACACGTAGCTCTCTTGGATGAAGTGAGGAGCGAAACAGGCGAGAAAAGAAAGAAAAGCAAATTTGCCACCAGCCTTTTGATAACAAAAACGCAAAGTCTGCAAGCCAGGTAGATGGAAAGGACAATTGAAAGCAACAGAAATATCCCAGCTGCTTGCTTTGGATGCTGGGAGGGTTATCCCCCCAAAGCTCGGTAGCACTTGGAAATGATGCATCCCCTTCCTGCAACATGAGCAGCAGTTAATCTCTGCCAGATAAATAGCATGGCTTCTCAGCTGGAAAATCCAGCATTAAAGGAAGAGAAATACATGGGTGATCTATGTGGAGGCTACGTCCAGCGGCTGAAGGGGAGCCATCCTTTACCCCACTCTGGGTTCATTGGCAGCACTGCCGGCCCCAAGGACCCCAGTAGTGCCCGAGAGGGGCTCAGTTTCCCTCCCCACGTGCAATGTGTGGTTTTCTCTCCTTGGCCGTGCTCCCCACAGCGCCTGCAGTTACCTGCGGAAACCGAAAAGCACCGGTCTAGGCAGGCGGCTGTCTCCATATCCCTGTGTAGACAAGCGGAGCCAGAGGGCTGATCCCCCGGCCCCAGCACACAGCCTTCCTTTCAGCACCTTCCCCTTACACAAAGACTAACTTATCCCACCTTTTTTCCCCCTCCCTCTGTCTCTGCTCCCCGTAGCCCTCGCAATGAAAAGCCCTCCACGCGCAGGCTAATAAAAAGCCCTGTGCCACCTCCTTTCCCCCTCCCTTCCCATCCAGAGCAGTGCTGCCAAAAGGGAAGAAGAAAGGGGGGGGG
>NDXB01003552.1:89387-143054 GCA_002631895.1 Agapornis roseicollis | reverse complement strand
GCAATGAAAAGCCCCCCACGCGCAGGCTAAAAAAAAGCCCTTTGCCCCCCCCTTTCCCCCCCCCTTCCCATCCAGAGCAGGGCTGCCAAAAGGGAAGAAAGGGGGGGGGGGGAAACCAGGAGAGTGAAGGCTTGGGCTGGGGGAGTTAAACCTGGAACTCATTTAGCAAAAGGGACTTTAGTTAACAAGAAAGTTACCCATCATGAACTGCCAGTAACACCTCGAGTGATCCTAAATCCATTACCCAGAGACTTAGCCCTGGCTGAGTTTGATTTTATGAACTGTGAGGCTGCTATGTTGAAAGTCTGCAAATTGGACATAAATTGGGCTGCAGAAGGCTGGGGAGCTGAAAGGGTCGGGGGTTTTTTTTGCTCTGGTGACGTATGAGGCTTTGGCTGCAGACTCACAAGAGGAGAAGCTGTTGATGAGACTCTCAAAGACACTGAATGAAAGCTCAGGAGACCTCGAGCCTGTGAGTTTTGGCTCTGCTGCTGCATCACCTGCGTGAGGATGGGCGAATTGCTGCACTTGCTGTGCCTCAAATCCTCCCCTTGTGTATCCTGTGGGCTTTCACTCTCTTTATTCGCGCGCTGCCTTCATCACCCCACTTAGTGTTGTTTTCACTGTAGTGTGGTCTCCACAATGCTGTGACACAGGTCAAAATCTAGTAAGAGAAATTCAGTTTGGTGAAATACTGAAAACTGCTCCATGTGCACCCAGAAGTGAGCACAAAGATGCTGCTCCACTTCAACAGCAGGATGGCAGGGTGCGTGCCTCAATGGATGCTGCAGCTTTTGCTGCTCTATTTGAAATTAAGAGCTGCTCTGCATGAGACATTGCTGCCAATGCAGCCACAGAGCATTCTATTTTCTCATGTATAATCACAGTCTCAGATAACTCATGAAATTTCAGAACACAGAAGCTTCTAGGTCTCAGGTCATTTTACATCCCCAGATAACTTACACAAAACCCAGTTGTATTTGCCTGTGGTGGTGCTTTGTAATTTAGGCACCCTAAAGGAAACAAAGATGTCATGGTCCTAGGAGCAATATTTGGATGTGACTTTAAGAGGTCTGTTCCCAAGCACAGTTTCTGTTGCCATCACATCCCAAAGGATGAGGACCTGGTTGCAGCAGGAGGCAAATTAGGTTTAGTGCTCGGTCTGATCAATTGGGAGGCCAGTGGACCACAAACATCCTCCTCTGATGTTCCCACCAGGCTGCCGCTGGCTTCTCACTTGCCTTCTGCTGGCTTTAGATTGAAAAGAACTTACCCCAGGTAATAGATAGAACAATCCTCACCTTTCATTGCCTGTGGCAGGAGAAACATTTTCTACACATGAAATTGTACGAAATTTCTTTATCGTTGTTATGAGTTGGGTGAGATTGAAGCAAATGTCTTTGGATTCTATCGTGAGATAGAAAATAGAAACAGGACTCTGAAAAATAGCCTCTCTTCTCCCCCGATTTAACCTTTCTTTTCCTGCTGATGTTTTAAAATGTAGGCAAATTTTGAAACAGGATTTTTCAATCATGAGAAACCCAGATGCTTTCTTTTAAAACATCTTCCTGCTAAAGAAGCATCACTGCAAAAGTGCATTTTTCAATCAAATAAACTATTCCTTGGACCCATTTCAGTATGGAAGCTTCAGGACAATTGAATAAAGACCTGAGTTTGCAACGCCATAAAATCAGTGGGCTTCTTCCTAACTCAGAGCTACTCTTTGTCCTTAGTTTAAGCGCACATACAGATGGCCCCTTCTATGGGGGATCATACCCACCACATCTCAGCACAAACCTCTGAAAATGTGATTTAACACATGAGTTAATAACATTTGCAAGATAACTTTCCCTCTGTTAAGCCATCCAGCTCCGGTCAGCCCCCGTTTTGGGCAGTCCTTTGCCCTGGCATAGCGCAGCACAGCACCTTCTCTGTTATTTGCTCAGTAAAGGTAATGCTGTGAAACACGTGGCTGATTTTACCAGCAAGGTGGCAACAATTCAGTATGTGATACGTGAGGGCAAAGCGCAGGCAGTTCATTTGGGTAATTTCTTAGCCTTCTGGCTTCTGCAATGTTTCTTTAGGGGGCACTGAATATGAGTGATTGAGTGAGAGAGAGCCCAACAGAATTAGCACACACTGGATCTTTTGACCAAGGGGGGAAAAAAAAGCCCCAAAACAAAACAGTCTAATGTTGGTCTAGGGGCACGTTCCCTTAGGATTTGGGAAAGAAAAACACCAAACCCCGTTGGTTTGGTGCACCTCAAGCAGGGCAGCGCATTCAATTAAACCCCGTTTCAACCAAATGAAAAGACACTTAATCTCGGATCAGAAATGACTACAGCACAGCAGCAGCACCACCCAGCCCGAGCTGCACTGGCATTTCCAAGGCAAATTCAACGTGGCTGATACTGTACCATGAAATGTGCTTCTAAGAACTCACTGGCAATTCCCTCTTGGAGCTTCCACCACTGCCAGCAAAAGGCCCCTTTCAATGCGAGCACACGGTCCCTCCTCAGTTATCGCATAGTGCCATGGAGGACTTAGTTTGTGTGATGGGCACGTTCATGTTTGCCATATAACCTAAATACAGATAACATTGCCCTGCTCTTTTCCTATTTTTCCCTTTCCTTTTGCTCTTCTCTTAATTCTTGTTTCTGAATCAATGTGTTCCACTCTGTATGGGAAAGTCCTCTTTTTTTCTCTAATATAATAAGTACAAGGAGAGATGATACCTGATTTTAACAGCGATGTCTTGCAGAAGGTCTGTCTTACAAACCCTTCATGTGCCTTAACATGATCTGTGCTGGGAAAACTAAAGCCCTGATTTTCAGCTCATACCTTCCCTTTGCACCTGCCCTTGTGTGAGCTCATGTGGTATTATCCAAGATACCCAGTGATATCTCGTTACTAAACTGTTCTTCACAGGGTTACATTTCCAAGGCTATGGTTTCTCTGCAGTGATATCAGCACATCCCATCACCCTCGGGGCAGCTCACTTGCATCTCAGCAGTGGGAAGAGAAGCAGTGCCTAGAGTGCAGCCTCCCTTCTCCACCACCATCCTGGAGAATGTGCTCTCCATACCCTTGTCTTGAGATGTTCACGCTGTCCTGATGTCCTTCATCCCCGGCATTCCTGCATCCTGGGGTACTTGGTGATGGGAGAAGCCTCTAGGATCAGCAGACCCAAACTCAGCCCTTCTTGGGTTGCAACTCTGGATTCAGTCTGCAGAGGTCCTCTCTGAGCTGCTAAACTGAAGTCATCCTAAAACGTTTGCATTATGCGCAGTACAGCCTGTGGGCTTTTAGGGCTTAACTTCCAGAAGGGCTGAGCATCCATGGTGCCTATGACCTAGAGTTGGAGCCCCACAAATTACCTGTAAATGAGGCTCAAGTACCAAGTCCACTTTATCTTAAGGAGGTCGAACTGTGCTTCTCTCCATCTCCACAGCCAGGGTTCTCCTCTCACATAAACTCGAGCTCCTGACTCACTACCAGGAGGCATAAAAAGGTATTTAAAGGTAATTTATCCTTGCCAAGCAACAATAGCAAGAGTTAATCTCTTATATTAAAACCTTTAATGACTTAGGGGACTTGTGAAACCATCGGAGCCTGTTTAATGAGTGCCTGCTCTGGCCCACACTTTTCGAAGCTTAAATCTTTAATAGAGCAGAAAAGAAATTCACAACAATTTTGGGGGGAACCATACAGAAATTTATGGAGCTGTTTGGTTTCCAGGACTCCTGTTCCTGCTGGGCAATGCTCTCATGATGTATTATGGTAACATGTCATCAGGGCAATGGAGCTTCATGATGCATTGCAGCAATAAGTCGTTTGTAATACATCATCGGAGCAGCTGCTGCCCCAGATTGGGAGTCTCAAATGAAAATTAGGCAAGCAATTCAATGTGCACCAAAGATGCTTTCTTCCTTTCTCTCTTTCCTTCCCTTTCTCCAGATCTTTCTCTCCTTGCTCCTGATCTCACTCTGCCAATAGCAGTTTGCCCGTAATTAATTCATTCTGGCTCTCCCATGAAAATTCCTCTCTGGTGGAACCAATCGAGGACAATGCTCTGCACCCCAGGAACTCACCACGAGGAAGAGGAGGATGACTGCAGTGAATTAGATGTGTAATCCCTTCTGACTGGTAGCCCAGGTCTGACAGTGACTGGCACCAGATGTTTAAGAGGAGACAGCTCATGATGGTGAGTAGGGTGTAGGGCCAGATAGGCCCTATTTTGCTATTACTAATTAAGTGTTAATAGCTAAGCCCCCCTTTAGTTGCTGTCTGGTTTTTGTTCTCATTTTTGTTCTGTTAACAGTGTTAACAGTTCTCTCTAATCCATGGAAACATCCAGAATAATTTAATCAACTGGGGTAAGCTCTCAGCTGATGCAGTGACTGATCCCAGGAGCCTTTAGCAAAAGGCTCCATCACCTTTCTCACCTTTACTAAAGAGCTGAATGGGTTCTGTTGTCAGAGTACAGGTTAGGGCATGAAGTATTGCAAGTGTCCAGGTGGCAGTGGCAGCCTGGTGGCATCCTGAACCCTATAGGTGTGCAGTTGCCTTTCCAAGTTATTCTCATCTGTTGTGCTTGACTTGGCCTTTTACACATGTGGCAAACGGACCTCTGGGAGCTCATCAAATACACTGAAAGCCTTTTTTTCAGCCTTGAAAACTCATTTCACTCTGTTCCTCTTCTGTTATCTTTAGAGAAGGGGCCCAGGTGAAATATTCCAGGCCTGATTCTCCCTGTTTCTCAAGCCCAAAAGGTACTCTGGTTTGGCAGCGCAGCCAGGGTGATGCTTCAGTACATGACAGGGGGAAAAACCAATTGGGACCAGATGTAGCCCCTGATATGGGTGCCTGGGAGTTGGAGGTGTGATCAGGACTTTGCTCTAGAGCTATCTGCTGTTCTCTTCAGTGGAGGTTGGCTCAGGAGATAATACAATGTTCAGAGCAGACCCACTGGATATGCTGCCCATACACACACATTGCAGTTTGTTGTGTTTCGAGGGATTATTTTGATTGTATTTTTATTATTAGCACTCCCTTAGCATCTAATGCCCCACACTTATTAAATCACACAGCACAGCGGAAAGAAAGAGGAAAATCACATCCATGGGTTGTTGCAATGCATGAGGCATAACCAAGTGCTTCAAATCCCTGAGGGGATTACTTCAAAATCACCAGGCCACCTGGAGTTTCATTATGGCTCTTACAAACAGGCTTTTAGCAAGAAGGATGAGGTGGGGGGAGAAGGGGTCTTCTATTTAAGCACTGAAAAGAGATAAAGTTCACAGAGCTGAACAATGGCTTCCAATGGGCTCAGACGAGTCAGCTGAGACCAGGGACTGGAAAAGATTAATCAGAGTGAAAAATGTCAGCTTACAACCAAATCTTTAGCAGAGTGTCCAAGCCACAGAGCTCAGCAGAGACCAGGGTTAGTCATGCTCTAATCACGTACCACTTTTTTCCTTGCTTAGTCTGTGAGTCAAGAGGTTGTGTTTGAATCCAAATCAGCTTTTGCTATATCTGTGTCACAAGCTGTTCCTCAGCACTCAAGCCTCGTCTGTGGGAGAGCCCCTCTCTTGCTCCTATGTATTTCCCAGCCCATTGGTTCCCTCATGCATCCTCTTCTACCACATCTTGTGCTTTCAGTTAACTACATAGTGCATACGTCTACAGAAGTATCTTTGGAGCATCGTAAGTTGCTTTAGGAGTACACACAGTCTAAAGCATCTTGGTTGCTGTAGTCTTTAGGAGTACATTCAAAAGCTCCACTGCAAACTCTAGGTGGCAAATTGGAAGCAAGGTGAGGGCTGAGGAGCTGACTGCTCACTATAAGGAAAGCCACTGTTCAGCACAGAGCTTTAAGGGACACCAGCACTCCAGATATTTTAGACTGATGCAAAGATCCCATCCCTTGAGTTTGTGATGGACAGCATCTCTCTAATGAGGAAAGGCTGAGAAAGCTGGAGCTGTTTAGCCTGGAGAAAAGGTGACCGAGAGGGGATCTTCTCAATGCGCGCAGAAACATCTAACACACATCTTTAGAGGAAAAAGTGAATGTAAGAAACCTCTTCACCCTTGAACTCCTCCAATTCCTCTCCACCCGTCATTCTTCCACATAAACTCATAATGCTGGGACCCTGGGCAGAGCAGAAGGTACTTTTTTTTGGTAGTATTTTGTGGAATTGCAATGAGGAATCAGCAGGTGAAATCTTCTGGCCTATAGTGAGAAAACAAATAACAGGCTAGGAGGATTGTCTTGAATGTCACTTTCGATTAGAGTTAATCCTAGGTGGTGAAAGAATGGATGACACATCTGTAAGATATGCTGGCACTGTGCTCAGGCGTCGCATGAATAACTCAGGGTTTCCAGCTTAGGAGTTTCTCTGTGGGAATCTATTACGTATTAGACTTATAAATATGGCTTATATGCAGCCCCTTTTATGTACTCCTTTAAATAACCTGCCACTTCTACAGAATGTTTGCTTGCAGACCTAGACAAGAACTCCTAAAAGGATAAAAGGGATTGCATGTGAGATCTTCAGCTAGCCTATGACATCAAAATCCTCGCGGTGGAAAGATGCACAGAAGCTGAGGGTTCCGAGTGTATTTCTCTGTCTGGATTGTTCCTTCAGAACCATTGAGGATTTTTACTCCCCTGTACTTTCAGTAGCACTGGTTAAAGTGGGGAGTCCTGAACACTGCCCTGGGAATGCTGGACTCCTGTTGCGCCTCTGATCTGCAGTGGAATTGGGCATCTGAAGTGTGAAACAGCACATACGAGTCAGTGCTGACTAATTCCTATTACACAGAGGACTGAGGCAGGCAGGAATTTAGGAATTCAAATGCAGGGAACCCTGAGGAGACTGGAAGATCCTTTTTATTCCATCCCCACTTTAATCACATTGTTGGGGACAAAATTATGCCATCCAATGCCTTTACTAAGGGTACTGGAGTTACAATCCCACATCGCAGGCTTTCAGCTGGATGCCAGTTTGAAGCTGTTAGTAAAAACCCCTAACCTAAAAACCTGCTTACGCATTTGTTCTGTCACTCTGTTAAAAAAGAACAGCTGAACAAATGATCAACATTTTGTGAGGATTAGGAAAATTGATACAGGCTGACTCACTGCATGCCCGTATAACCCGGAGTAACGCTAAAACCCAGGAAATGAGACCGGGACTGGAAAGGGTGAGAGAATTATTGTATTATTGTAGCATCCTATAGTGCCAGATTATTGGACTCGGTTTTCCACTGCCTATTTACGCCCTTGTAAAGGTTGGAATGTTCTTGCTCCGAGCTGATCACCTTTTAGTCTTGTGATGCTTCCATCCAAGAGCTTTGTTGCTCTATGAGAGCACAACTTTCATGGAATAATTAAGCTGCATATGTTAAGTATTAGAAATGCATTAAAAATGAAACCATCACTACAGACTGTTATTAAACCAAAATTAATACAGTTATTAACTGTATTAATAAAGTTATTCATTACAGTTATTAACTGGAACTGATACAAAGCAATGGATGATAAGATCTTTTAGCCTTGTTAGGAAATGTAGGAGGTACTGAAGGTCATCTTTACACTGAAAACATCCAAGGAGGGAGCTAATATTCCCAAATATGTGCAAAGCAACTTATTTAACACTAAGGAGGGAGCAGGTATTTTCCATGTATTTGCATGTGAAGGAAAGAAGAAGGGTGCATTCCCAGCAATCAGTGTTAATGTGCAGTGTTTCAAGAGATGGTGTTTCTATTTGTACCTTGTTCAAAATAGGGAGTTCAGGCCCAGAATTGTCTTTTCTCTTTGTTTTCACTGCTCTGTAGCTGTGCCTATAGTAGGAGAGGTTCAGGAGCTTCCAGCAGGCTTCTTCCTGGTAACTGGGCTCTATTCAGTCCAACCCAAGCTGCTGGAAAAGTCTCGCCTCAATGCCAGCCTTCAATATGAGAGACACGATTACAATTAGAGAGGAATCTGGCCCGCAGGGGTCAATTCGGAGGCTGTGAATTCTGCCGGCTGGTTTTACATGCGGGCTCACTCACATCTCAGCCTGCCTTCGCCTGAAGGAGCAGACCCCGCATCCCTCCTGCCCTATCCCCTGGGGCCAGGACTTTGATTTGTGCCCCAGTGCCGGGTAAATAATGGACAAACCCGTGCTCCATCTTGCAGGGACAGAGGAAGCAGCCAGTCTGCTATCAGATGTTTCCCTGCCTTTGATCCTCCACTGGAGCCCCCGGGCAGCCCCAAATCCCCCCTGCAGCCAGCGGCTCCACCAAGGCCTTTGTGGGCATTGTGCATGGAGAAGGGATCACCTGTCAAAGTGAATGGCTGCAACCTTTCCCTGACCATGGGAGGCCTTTTGATGCATCGGGTGTTGATAATTAGGGCCTAATTGAGTGATTAACAGCCCCAGCAGCTCCTGTCTTTAAGAGTCTGTGAGGAGCATGGGCAGTGTCCCTGGTCCAAGCCTCTGAGGATGCGTTTTTCCAGCCCCAGCAGGATGGTTGGCCATGGCTCCAGGTTGGGCTCCTGCTCAGGAGCACGATCCTCATCCCAAATGTGCAGAGCCAGCAGAATCAAAGAAGGTGATTACATTTTCTCACGAGTGCTATAATCACTTCTTCTAAACCTCTATTGATAATAACTGTTGCAGGAATAGGCTCCCATTTGCCAAGACACATGGTCTCTGCAGGCAATGAAAATCTGTCTAGATATACTGAACTTAATTAACTGAGTTTGAAGAGCCTATTAAGGCGATATTAAAAGAAGCCTATCTCAGCAGGCCCTCACAGTGGGGAGATGCAGCAGAGCTTTCAATTTAAGACTTATTGCAAAGGTATCCTGCTGCCCAGCTCCATGGTCTGCCTGGGAGTTGTTTAATAGATGGCCTGGGAGCAGGGTAAAAGGGCTTACAAAGGCAGCTGGGTAAGTGGTGGCTATATCAAAGGAAATCAACCTGTAATGTATTATATGCTCACTTTGTGGATTGGGGAGGGAAAGGTTTGTAAATGGGGAGGTTTTTCAGTGCTGAAGGGAACAAATGACAGTGTGGACATGTTTAACCGTTTGAGAATGGGACTTGAGGAATACAAAGATAAGCTTTTTCCAGGGTGACTCTGGCATACTGAGGTGCAGTTGTAGTAAGCAGCTTCTTGCTAAAGTCTGCAAGATTCTCACATAAAATCAAAGAAGCATTCTGTGTTCCTTCTACTTCCCTCTCCTCTTCCTCCCTTGTGCATAAGGTAATGACTAGTTTCGGATCCCTCTTTCCTCCTCAGGAAAAATAGGTGTTGTCACCAGTCTGAGCATCATTAGGGGCTCTTTCCTGGCTATAGGAGAATAAGACAAAGGTACTAAGTTGTCCATTGCCTGGCTGTTGAATAAGGAACCTTGTCCTGCAGGGCTTCCCTCAGGCCACTATTTATTATAAGCTGCTGAATTGCGAAACTACAGTAAAAATAACAAAGAAAAATAACAAAATGTGTTGATTTTTGCCTTACTCGGTACAACCTGTAAATGGAATGTACGAAAGTTTAAATGTAATAACATCACCACCAACAACTCCTCTTTTTCATAGAGCATTTCTCAATGTAGAGGGTTGTTCAGCCACTGCGTGCAGCACTGTGAAACCAGTATTTGCATTAAATTGAATGGAATGGAGCTGAAGTTGATTTGAGTTAAAGCTTTTAGACCCAGGGGAATGTTGCTGGCCAGACCAAGGCTCAGCACTTGACATCAATAGACTATATTCAAGTGTTTATTGAGATGGGAAGTTCTGATGGTTGTAGGAAGAAGCTTGAAAATATAACCTGAGTTGACTCAATTTATAAGGGATGGTTGGGAGGAGAAAATTCATATGATTATGATATAAAATCCCTGGGGTTTTAACTGAAGCAAATGGTCTGTTTAGGGGGACTTGTGTGGTAATAGAAGATTTTGTTTCCTGGGGCTCTATAGTTCTACTCATGCACTGGTAAGGAGGTGGATGCTTAAGGTTTGAATTGATGTTCACTAGAGCATCTGCCATGAGGCTGCTGAGGACATGTACTGAGCCTAAAAGATGTGGCTCATCTTGCGCTTGCATGACTACGGGGCTCCTGTAACAAAAGTCTAAGTGCTATTCTCTCCTGTAAAACTAGTACTTCTAATTCACTGAAGTCATCTTTAGATGGGGATAATGAATGGTACCTTCTGCTTAAGCCCTATCAGCTGCTACAGCTCCTCAGATTTTGCTGGAGCAGCAGCTGTTTGGAAGAGGGAATAACTGCCCCCATTTGCCCTGCAAAGGGGAGAGAAGAAATTCAGCTTCCCAGGTTAGATTTCTTAGGTTGACAAATGATTATTGTTTTTAATCCTGCATGAGAGGGGAATAAAAAGGCAGCCTTCTCCATGTGCCAAACTCTACCACCTCTGCTTACGATGCATTTAAGAACCCCAAATGAATGGGAAAGCTGTGGTGTGAGCAACATGAGCAGTAGCTGCCCAGGCTGGCTGGCTGGCGAGTAAGAGCTTCCAGTGTGCCCTCACTCTCCTATTCCTAATCAGAACAAACCCCAGATTATTATTTGCCTGAATAAGGTGCCATGCTTGTGTTTACACTGCAGTTGTTCCTAACGTGTTATTTTTATACCAAATAACAAGGGGCTGTAAAGCCAGGTTATTGCAGTAACTGACTTAAAAATAGAAGATCCTGCTGAAGAATGTCTATTCAGGGCAGCCGAAGTCTAATTGTGTGTGGCTTCAGTTTGTTTGGCATAGGAAAACCCAGGGTAACTTGAGAATTCATTACGAGAAAAGTACAGGACTCCTGCCATCTCCTAATGGCCTTCTTACAGCTTTAAATGCAAAATTTACAAGGAAAGTCTTACGGGAATGACAGGAAAATCTGGGAAGATAAGGGAACCAGCAGGGAAATTAATAGAAGCCTTGGGTTTGCTAATCCACAGTGATTAATATCTTTTAGTTCCATGATCCTTGGTTTCCACTGGAATTGATAAACTACCAACCGTGGCTTCTCTGCTTTAAATCAATACAAAAAATACTTCAGTTGGCCTTGCTGCCCTCTCTGCCATCTTGTTGCTAGCTGAGGGTTAGAAATAGTACTTGTGAGCTGCAACAGTGAGACAGATTATTTTTTCCAGCTCTATCTGCATTTCTTGCTTTATGTTAATCCTGTTATGGCCAGAAGAAGATGGTGTGACCAGCATTTGAGATGCTAATCATTGTCAGCATGTGGCTAGAGCCAAGAAGTTAATGATGGTCTTGCCAGGTCTTTAAGACTATCCACCCCTTGAATATCAGTTGTCTAAGGTCTGGCACCAAATATTAGTTGCTGCTTTAGAAACTCTTGGCTGTCTGCTGGGGTTTGGGAGTTCATATAAGGCTTATGGAGAGGGATGCACATTGCCAGGTTCACTTCTTGCAGATGTGGAAACTGAGCCATGGAGAAAGGGATTGACCTCTTCCAGACACAAGTGCACTGATGAAGATGCTCCTGGGTGCTGCTTCCAGGCTGCCCCTTGGCATCCACAGCCCAGCTGCTTGTGTGAGCATTCCTCAGCCTCGGCCAGGGAAAATACCCCTGAAAACAGCAGTGAAAGAAGGGGGACATTTCCATGAGCAGTTTTTGTGTCAGAAAATGGTCCTGAATATCAAAACTGTGACCAATTTTTCCTGCACTTCGTTTAAAATCCATCCCTTTTTGCAGTTTGAAAAAGAACTTAAAAAACTTGTGAGAAAATCAAATCTGGAACATGGGAATGATGTCGGCTATGACCTTGCTGCTCAACTGTAAAACAAATAAAACCTTACAGGCATGAAGCAATTTGTGTTCTGCGTTGCAAGCACAATTCTCTGATCATTCAAACTTCTAATTTGCTATAGAAATGATTACTGATGAGTTGGCTTTAAAAGCAGTTTGTAGAATAGAGTTAGTTCCAGGCCTGAGATACAAATACCCTGATGTTTCTTTCACTGTGGGTGCTATCCTCCTTAAATGCATCAAGCACTGAAGGTTAAAGCAAGGTAAAAGTGCATGTGATTATAACATGGTATAAAACGTGAGGGGCTTCCAGGGCTGCTCCTGAGTAGAACCTCTGAACACTTGTCACTGAGAGCTGAGCTTCTGTTTCAGTTCTTGCTTTTAAAAGTGCCGCCTCCTTCTTTGGGGAAAGCAAAAAGAAACCAAACCCGACTGTGCTTTCTTGTGTTTCTGCTCCACGCTCCCGTCCTCCATTCACCTGCAATCTATTTTTCTTCACACTTTCTTGACATCATGGAAATTCAATTGATGCCAATAATTTATGGTGGGGTATGTGGGAGACGTAGGTGTTTCTGTCGTTAGAGCATTAGATCTCTTTCCCAGTCCAGCTCTCAGAAGCAGCACTGCAGCAAACCTGGTGTGTTTGCCAGCTCCTTTGCCTTCCTAGCTCACTGCAGGGCATGAGCTAAGAGGCCATCCTCAAACTGGCATCTTGCATAGCTGGCATGGCTTAACCCTGCCCTGTCACTCATTAATATTAGATCTCTGTTCTGTAGTAATTATTCCCTGCAGATCCCTTAACAGGAGGAGAACTTGCTACCTTGGAAAACGAACGTGTTGTGATGAGCTGCCCTTGTGTAAATATATCTTTTAAGCCCATAATTCAGACACGCGTTGTGTTTATTTTTGAACATGGGTTTTTGTCAAGGAATGCGCGGCTCGACCTTACACCGAACGGGAAAGCGTTTATCTAAAGAGTCAATGCAGATGAGTAATCTGGGACGCTCCTGCCAGTTCTCGGGTGGTGGGATTCCTGTAAACAGCCAGGCACTTTGAACTTACGGGTTTTACTTTATGTCATGCTCCAACCACTAAAACAACATGCCACCATGGAGTTCTTCCCTGTGAAACCCAAACACAGATTAAGCCATGGAAACTTAGGCTGAGAGTATCATTTGGGGGGGACCTTCTGTTCATTGTCACATGCTCTGTAATTCACTTGGTCTCAAGATAGGCAGTGAAATGCCATTTGTGCAGTATGGTGGTTTATTTCAACGCTAGTAAAGCTGTCCTGGGTCTGTGTCATACCTATAGACATGGAGATGTAGTAGGTGTAATTGAAGACCTGTGAAAGATGAGGGAGCATTGATCTTGGGGCTAATATTTGTGTGCATAAATTTCCTCCTAGTTCCTTCACTGGAAATGTAATCCTGGGCTGGTTATTCCTTATCTCCCTGCTTCCAGTTTGCCTCCTTCCTCTGAAATACCTGCTCTGAGGGACCAGATGTGGGAATCACTGCTTTGACCTTACACAGTAATTTTAGCGTCCGTACAGATCAGCATTCACCCTCTTTTATCTGTTTGTATCCACTATCGGTACTGCCAGAAACTCTCTTTGAAAACCTGATTTAATGAAACCATGTTCACTGGTTGCAGGGTATAAACTTACATGTGCAAGAAGTACTTTCTCTTGTATCTAATTTTCAAGCTGGTTCTAAAAGCTCAGTTCTGCCCAGCTGTTAGTGTTAATCAGGGACATGGACTTGATATGGGAGCTGTAACAGTAAGACTCCTGCAGATTTCCTGTGGATGTTATGCAGCTCAAATACCCTTGGATAATTGCTTGATATTAGTACCATGTGGAGTTATTAGACTGAGTTATCCAAGAAATAATAAGAATAATATGCATCGCATGTTAAGGACATAACCATTCTACTACACTGGCATGAGTCACTGTTAATGTGCCCTGTATATCTTTCAGGGTGGATTAAGGATACAAGCCATGGCTATCATGAAGGCTGCTACAATGCTGCATAATGTCTCTGAAATGTGCAATGTCTTCTGAAAGCAGCTATGAAAAACAGCCATTTGTCATGTGCAGTAAATAACTTGGTCACTGGGGAGGTCAATAACTAAAAGCTCACATCCAGGTTGTGGATTAATGACCTGCAAAATACCAGTTTAAAAATAGGCTCTTCTTCCACTTAAAGACATGTAATAATGAAGCATCTCCTACCATTCCTTAGCCAAGTTTCAGACAGAAAAATGGGGTTTACACTGGATGCACAGAGCTGAGTTAAGCAGTGATATAATGAACACTATGTAAATCAAGGGCTAGTGGCACTATGCCACGTTTCTTATGTTGTCAGGATGTGGCACACAGGACCAGAAACATCCAGGGCTCATTCTGTTTGTCAGAAACAATTGGGAGTGAAAAGGCTGAGATGCTCGTGTTTGCTCCTGATGTGTTTCTGTTGGTCCAGCATCTGATGACAAGTCATAAATGCCCCTATGGTGGACAAATTTCCATTGCAGGAGGGGAATATTTATTATGAGATTAAAAGATATAGAATGGTGAAAGGGAAAGCAGCAGACCAGCCTGTCTTGGGCTGGGAGGATCGATGAGGTGACTTAGTCCTTCATGCTTTGTGCTGTAATGTCCTTGTATGTATGCCCACGACTAATGGAGTGGGCTGGGCTGCTCAGGGTAATTTTTCAGGGAATTTGGTGTCTCCAGGTTTGCCAAGCTGGTTTTGCAATACGTTAGGAGGCCTTGAATTTAAAATAAATAACAAAACCCTGTTCTAGCTCTGCTTCTTTTGCATGTCTTTAATGCTTGAAGGGACTATTTCATGCCTCAAATAGATAGAAGTGGAGGTGAATGGAAAGCAGAGCTCCAAAGATGTCCTTTAGTATAAAGCGACTAAAAGGATGAAGCATATTCTCCCTTCCATGTATGTTTCTATAACCACAACGGGCTGATAGCTCTGGGAATATAAATACAATAAGATATGGCTCATAGACTGTTCTGTAGCTGTGAGCTGCTATCAGGGATCTGGAACTTCCGATCATCTCTTGAAACAAGAGTTCCTGTAGCGTGGACTGTCCAGAATCACAGCAACTGAGCCTGTCCTTCTACAAGGTTGTTTTCTCCTTCTTTTTGCTTTGCATTCCCGTTTCCTACAAGCCAAGCTACTCTCTTATCCTGCACAGTACAGGACAGAGGCCTTGTTTTTCAGCCTGCAAAGAACAAAGCTTCCTCCTGGCTTCTTTATTTTAAACAAGGGAGGCCACCCACAGCTCCAAACATGCCTACTGAGAGGAAAAATAAATGGCCAAGCTCCTCGCCAGACACATATGTGCAGTGTATCTGTGAGGAGGAACTGCTTGGAAAGAAACATTCCCATCCCACCCAGGTGCTGCCATCGGATGGGTCTGGGAGCCTCAGCACCTATAGCAGCAGGGAATAGCATGGAGAGTGTACTGGGATGATGGGTAAAAAATCACCCCTGCCCAAGCAGGAGCAAGGGAGCATTCAGCAAGCCAGAACTGTACAGATGTTGAAGAAGCTAAATTTGGGAAGCTTTCACCACAGGGATGCCAGCTCTCTTGCCTCACAGAAGGCAAAAGTAAGCAGTGCTTTACTGGCTCATGGCCATAATACCCAGCAAAGGTCCCAGCACCATCCTGAACCAGCAGATTTCTCTTCTAAGTGGCAGCAGAAAAGGGTGGTTGGATCTTTAGCAGGGATCACAGACTTTGGCTTGTGGTGGTTGCCTTCTCCAGGGAGCATTTGGGTGGTCAAGGGATTGGCACATGCTGCATAGGGGGTGTAAGCAAGCGCATCCCATGCCCCACTTTGTGACACCACCAGCATGGGAGGTGTCTCCTCTCCCAAGCCTGTGGAAACCGCTCATCCATGGAACAGGAGGAGGAATGAAAATGAAGTAAGGAGCCAAATGCTTACAATTTCCACCCATTTAGCTCTTTTTTGCATGTCCGTGTCTCGGTTAGAGCAGAGGTAACCTGCGAGCTCTGCGTGTCTGCAGAGCACTTTGTCATTCCAAGGCCCATTGCCACTTTGGCAATTGGCTTTTTTATTTTACATAATGGTTTTAAAGCATGTAGAATACATGAGGTGGATGTTGGATTTGGAGGTTTCCCCATGCCTGTTAGTGGAAAGTGCCTTCTTAATACAGCAAGGAGCAGAGCAGGCTCCCTCCGAGGCTGACTTTACAAGTCAGTGAAATGTGAGAATCATGTTCAAAATGGTGCAACCCTCATTTTTCCTGCTTTGCTTCTCTGTATAGACTAAAAAATGGCTTTTTCCTTTTAATGGAAAATTGAGACCCGCCTACAAAACGTCATTAAACTTGGGATGAAGTCAAGCGACCTGGCAGCATTGACATCCCATTGCTGCCTCTGCCATCACCTGCTTTTTGTTTCTGTGGGTAAAGTCCGTATCTGAGATATGAGAGCAATATTATAACACGTGTATTAGACAAACTGCAGGCAGGAACTCCTCAAAGCCTCGGTGCTTTTCTTATTAGGTGTGTGTAGTATTCTCCGTGTGATGCTTGTGGAGATTTTAATGTCTGCTGTGTAAGGCTTCCTCTGAAGAAAGGCCAGGGTTAAACCAGTGTAGATCTGAAGAGGGCAGCGGAGGGATGGCAAAGCAGGTCGGCTGCAGACAGGCTTAACACTGAAAGTGTGTCTTACACTGAAGCAGGGGATGTTCTGCATTGCAATGGGTTAATAACAATGGGCAGAGTAAGAAAATGAGTGCCTTTTCTGCTTAATTAATAATGTGCATGAAAATAAGCGTTGGAGAAGGGGATGAGCGAGTCCAGAGACGGCAGCTCCTCATGTCCAGCTCTGCCGCCGCTGCCAACACCCCTGTTCCCAGACTGTTTGTTTTTCCTTCCATTCCTCTCTTTTTATATCCCAGGAGAAGCAAGGGCTGTATTTCAGCATTTCATCCCTATCGTGAGCTACCGTGTGTTTAACTGGCAGCCTGATAGCAGCTTAATGCCAGAGATCAATGGGTTGTTCCCTGTTTTCAGAAAGCTCCCTGTGTTTTACCCTGACTGGTAGCAGCTGATATGGACACAGCTGATGTTGTGTGTTAGAGCTTTAAAACAATGAATAAAGCATTCTTGGTTAAGGATCACGATTTGATAGGTTCAGTACATTACAATTAAAGCCACATGAAGGTGTGGGAGATGGAAGTTAACTGTGGCACTCTGAGGTCTGTATTAGTCCTACTCACATGAGGCTGCGAGCCAGTGTGCACCTTTGCATTTCAGGTTCAAACTAATGAAAACTGTAATGCAAACCTTGAGCTGAAGCAGCTTAATTTCACTAAAGCTGTATTTTGTGTGCATGGTTTCCACTGGAACTTAGACAAAATTCACATGAAGCCTTGTCCAGCCTGATTTGAGTGTGAACCACAGTGACTCTGTTCAAAGGCAAGCTTGAGATGTTGTGTGTTGGGGGGAAAACTAACCCATAGTTGTAATACAAATAGGAAAAGAAGCAGTTATGTGCATGGAAGTTGTTACATGCATTTCACTGAGCGCATGGTGGAGAAGAAAAAGAAACTGTTTGCATTTGGGGTATGTTTCTGCAAGTTCCTGTTTACAGAATGCTTTCTAAAAGCCCGCTCCCTTTAGTGGGGGTATTCATTTAGGGAATAATTCTATTTGTTTTCATTTTATTTGCTTCTTTTCCACTGACTGCATTTGTTTAAACTCTGAGATACTTGAAAAAGCCAGGATGCCTCTTTCTCTGCAGTCGCTCATATTAATCCATTTTCTTTCTCAGATGATGTCAGAACCATCTGGTTATGGCATAATGGACATTGCTCCATCCAACTGCTAAACATTGAAATGTAGGGTTAAATCACATCTGAATTTTTCCTCAAAGGAATTGGATGTGAGTCTCCTCAGAAATACTCTTTTCTTTTGGTAGCGATAGCCCTGTTTGAGGCTACCCCAGTGAGAGATTCCCCCATGGAGTGAGGTTCGAATCCTTCTTTCTGCTGTTTTAGTTTTACTAGAAGAGGAATATTGAGAAGGTTTTCGGAACTGTTGGCTTTCTGGAGGTGCAAAGACTAAGAAAAACGTTCATTTTCTTAAAAAAGATGTTGCAAACTGCATCGGTTATGAGAAAACCCAAGGAAGACGTCGACAAACTTCGCAAAGATCAGCATATGGAAATGCAGTTTTATTTTTGGAACCTACATACAGCTCCATTTCATTTGCCTGTTATCCACAGATCCCATTCCTGAAACCACCCTGGCTTTGACAAACATGAAGCCAAGGAGGCAGGGGGGTAACCTAGCTCTTGGGACACCTCGGGACAGCCCTGGCCCTGCTGGTGAACATGGCAGGATGCCTGTGTCTGCCTCCAGAGAGGAGCATGGGGGACCACCGGCCTTGTGAAGCCCTGGATGGGAACATGTCCATTTACACTTGAGCACACTTATTACAGCTCCTCAAGCAATGTAATTTTAGAAGCGCCTTGGGTCCAAAAATATGACAATGCATTAAGCGCAAAATCAAACTGTGGGGGTTCATTTTATTTCCATTAAATTCCATGGTGAATATTGCAGAAGCTTTGGTTTTATTATTGCTAATTCCAAGCA
The DNA here is from genome assembly GCA_002631895.1 of Agapornis roseicollis. NCBI lineage: Eukaryota > Metazoa > Chordata > Aves > Psittaciformes > Psittacidae > Agapornis > Agapornis roseicollis. The sequence goes on along the minus strand of NDXB01003552.1, from coordinate 124,637 downwards.
TAATAAATAGGCTTCAGGATCTAGGCTGATTTATTATCGTTTTAAACAGGATGATATTTGCAGCCTTTCATGAATTTATACAGTAATGTCTATTTCCAGTTTCATTCTTTCTTCTCGTTTAACTTGAGAGACGCCATCAGTATTAAAATCAGATATATAAAATAGAATAATCACTTTCCCTTCACCGTTAGATGGATCTGAACTTAAACTGAGGGAATATGGGAAAGATTTGTTTTTTCTTGTCACCTTGTCAATCTGAAGGGGTTTTTTCCGAGGCAGCTAAAACTCAATGGTTCAGTTGGAGAATTTTTTTCAGGCTTCAGAACCCTTTTGATTGTTTGTACTTTTTATATAGGTTCACATAATGAAACGAGGTGGTCTTTTCCTTATCACTTGCACTTCTTGTTTGCAGTTTGTACAAAGCTAATGCGTTTTGTTCCTGTTCATGATAGTAAGTTACTAAATCAGAAACGGTACCCACCTCTAACCAAACCGAATGCAGGCTTTTAAAATCTGTTATCAATCGTTTTAAATGTAAATGGCCATTTTAGATTTTATAGCAACTTCTTTGATGTGAGGCCATCTTCCATGCGGATAAATCCCGGTCCTAAACACCGCATAAAGAACTGAGGATAGAGGAACATACCCAGCTATATACCAAAGGCGTGCTCTTCCCCAGAGAAGAGAAATTCACATGAGTCCATTTATGTAAATGTGGTGGCTTTCCTCTTAATCAGGCCAGTTGTAATGAAGTGAAATCTGAACTTCATGGCTTGGCCCAGAAAATCCACTGCATGGCTCACAAATTCGAGCTAAGACCCAGACAAGCTTTGCTTGCAGGTTACCCAAAGACTGTTTGCTGTTCTACACTAATCGGCTCGGTCTGAAAATAAACCAAGGGCTGAGCAGTCAGAGCGGTCCCCAAACCTCTGACCTTCTGGATGGGAGAAATGCACCAGAAAAGGGATGCTCTAATGCTTTACCCAGCTCCCCTGGGGCTGATGTTGCTGCACTTGTGGAAGGGAATCAGCTACTTGGTCTTGTTTGCTGCCCTGAGCATCTGTGGCCCTGGTTGTTGTTAATAGCAATGTTTTAGTTCTGTAGTTTGTGTACAATGTGATCCTGACACTGTTCCTCTCTCTGGAACGCAGCAAGGACAGCTGACTTACTGAGTCTCAGTGTTTCAGGAAAAGCCTGACAGTCCAAAGAATTAATGGAGCAAAAGGAGATAATACAGTAACCTGCAGCTTTTAGTCTCAAAGTGATAAAACAGGCCAGTCGAGTTTAAATAAAGGATAAACCATTAAATCATCAGGGGCTATTAACAATGTCATTTACTGAGAGACTCCTCGGGTTGCATTGGTTTCTATTCCTGTGTGTTTGGCTTAGACTTGATTTCATGGGGTTTGTGATTCACCTGTTGTGTGGAAGATGTTGATGGAGGTACAGAGAGCAGCACTGCAGTCCCTCAGGCTGGGATGGGCTTGTGAAGAGCCACACAGATGGGTTTCTTTTTTATGGGTCTGTCTCCTGTATACTCCAAAGTCCCAGCGTACCCTCAGTTTTATCAGTTATAGAGGTCTGGGAGGAGCTGGGGCAGGAATTAAATCTTCCTTTCAGTAACAACTGTTAAAGCCCAAATATAAATCCCTCAGAGGGCAGCAACAGGAGAGCGATGTGGGCATTTCCCTTCAGCATTAAAAGCACTTAGCATTAGATTAGAGTCCTCCCCTAAATAATATCCACCCCTGATTTATTCCTTGTAGTGATTATAAGCTATGGGAACACAACCCTCCTGCAAATTCCCATGTCCATCTCCCTTCAGCTTACTTTGGAAATGCAGATCTGGATTGTCTTGATTTTACTTAGCTCTGTGTGCTGATTTCAAACCCTTTCTTTATCACAGCTTATTTGTCCAGAACGGTTGGGTAGATGATCTCCTTTGCTGCTTGGCCCACATGGACTTTTGAAAGCTGCTGTGTTAATGTATAAAATGAAATTATTCTCCTATTGCCTTGAGTACACGCATAGGTTTCTCTTCCTCTTTATCACACTGGAGGGCACCATGCCTTTTATTTCCTTGAGGGAGCAGCAGCAGTTCATGGGATGAGTCCTTATGATGTTGGCTGCTCAGCTATTCTTTTTTATGAGAGTCTTTCAAGATTTTATTGTTCCCAGTTAAAACTTCCTAGAGAGCCATTTGTCTCTTGAAAACTCAGCAATATCCCCCCTGTGGGGTAAATGGCAGCGCTTCAGTCAAAGGAGGGATCAGACTTGTGAAGAAACACAAGAAGAGTCAAGCAGAAATGTGCATAGAGATGTAAATCCTATGTAATAGAATAAGAAGATATTCTTCAGGACATCCTAAAACTCTCTGGTCAGTGACTCACTGATCACAATACTTGAAGTAGAGCAAATGCCTTCAGGAAGGCAAGGAGAGATGATTAAACTTAAAGGTAGTGCTCCAACTTGGCATCAAAACCTGCCCAAGATAACACTTGAGTAAAACAGAAGGTGAAACAAATACCTTTGCAGAAAGCTATCCTCTAAACTGGCATCCTAATACTGGTTATTGGTTAGTGATTATCATCTGTGTCAGGCAAAGGCCTTTGTAGAGTAAAGGCTGAGTGCTTTACATTAAGAGACAGGAATAGAAATGTATTTTTGAATCTTATGTTCTGAGTTAGTTCTCTGTGCATAATATTTTACCATTTGGTTACCAGTGTGGGTTCTCCAGTTTATTGCAGTTTTCTATGGGCAGCCTTTGGACATACTCAGCTGCCACAGTTGCCCATCAGCACCAACATCACCCGGACATCACCATCCTGGTACCCAGCACACCGGTGCAAGCACAGATGCCCTTGTGCTTGTGCACACACGCACAGAGGCCAGAGGCAAGGTAGGATTTGGCTTTTAGAGGGTCTGAGCTGCCGTTGGCATTTGTGAAACACAATTTCTGCTGGGCTCCACCCCTTCTCTCCAAACCAGATGAAATATTTATTGGGTTGGAGTGTAAGGGCTCAGTGTTCCTCTGCAGAGGAACAGGGGAGTCCTGGTTCTGACCAGAAATTTCTAAGGCTTCTTTGTGGCTACTAAACGTTGGAGGAAAAACCACAAATTACCATTGCAGTGGGGCTGGGCCCTGTGTCCTGGCTCCAGTGCTTCCCCATTCCCTCCCCTCTCCCCTCCTGTTTTAAAGTGTGCTGCATCTGTGTCAATAAGTACCCCATGTATATGGCAAGGTAATATTTAATGCGCACGCAGCGTGTGCAAAATTAACCACTGACAGGGTGGAGGAGCGAGGGAAGAAGAGAGTTGTAATTACACACAAAATTAAGCTGTTACTGTGATTAAGATACTTCTTTAATACGTAGCTGAGGAACCTCCTTTCCCCCTAAACTAGTCACAATTCATCCCCTGTATGTCATTTGCTGGCTACTCCTAAGCTTTTTTCCCCTTGCTGCACCTAATCCCTGTATTACCTGCCCATGGGTGAGGTGCTTCTGCCCTAGGGTGGCTATGGTCCACTTGGAGATCCACCTCCCTGAATTGCCCTGAGGGACACCAAGTCCTTCCCCACCACTTGGACCAGGTTTCTGGGGTCCTGGAAGCACTGAGCTCTCTTCAGTTTGTCCATGTGTCGGTTTGTCTCATGTTAGCATTTCAGCTTCCACATGAGATTAATTGGAAGATAGCTTTATGCACTTAGTTAGTCCATAGGTGGAGTTGAGCATCCATAAGATAAAAGCATGATAGAAAAAGGATGGAAACGGGGGAGATTTTGGCATATTGAGTGTTAGTTCTGTGTTGGAAACGGGAGAGCAAGGAAACCACTGTTTTGGTGGGATGGGAAAGAAGAATCCTGAGAAGGAGGGTGAGAAGGATGGCAGAACATCATTCGTATACAAAGCATTGCTAAGCAGCCTTCCCCTCCTTGTCAGCACACACTTGAGTCACAATGCTGTAAGTAGTGTGAATTTTTGGGATGATTGTTGGAGCCACTTAGGACTTTAAAGCAAGAACTATTGTGCTCCCGCAAGCAACGTCGCTTGCATTTCACTGCGTTACAGACAGCCCTATTTTATACTTGTTTCCAGCATGTTTTGTAAAGTACAAATGTGATAGACGTGACTAATGGGCAGAGATTTGGTAATATTTCCAGTCAAATTTTGAGCAAACATTGCTTGAAAATAAAGGGAATTGTTTCAGCAAAAGGAGAATTTCACCAATAGAGCAACATTCCGAAAAAATGATCTTCAGGAAAATGGCTTTTTTTCTTTAAATGAAAATATTTTCCTTAGAGCTAGCACTGGTCAAGCTGTATTAACGGTATTGGGAGAGCTCGAAGTGACAATGAGCAAACCATGAAAAATGGACAGAAAACAAACACAGAATCACTCCAGTCCTGGCCTGCTCTTTAGTTATATTGGAGACTTTCCAGGGCTTCCATTTTTCCACCAGTGTTTAATGGGCTCTCTGTTTGCATTTATGTTTTCCTGATCTTTCAATCTCAGAAATGGCTGCTTCTGGCAGGGCTCGGTTAGCATCACTCCCTTCATCCCCTCTTTTCAGTGTGTGTGTGCCTCTTTTTCTCCTGAGGTGGTAGGAAGGAAACACCTTGATATGAATGCATAGAGGGTGAATACAAAAAGACTTGGGATTTGGGGGTTTCAGAGGCTGTGTGAGACTCCATCAGTGGATTCAGCTCATACACGCGCTCCCTGCCCCAGAGGGTTTATGCCAATTAAAATGTAAAGATGACATCAGTGAAATTAGCTTAAATTTTGCTTGACCTGGGATTTAGGTCAATTTAAATCATCATTTAACCAGGGCTATCTAAGATTCAAACCCATGCGGAGAGCTATAGGAGCAGAAATGTACTTCAAAGCAGAGGTAGCTCCTGCAAAGCCAGCACAGAGGCAGCTACAGGGCTGTATGGGAGGTGGTCACCAGCACCCCTCTCACTACCCATGCACATGCTGATGTGATAAACTGTCCAAAGCACGGCCAAAGAGTGCGCAGTTGGCACCCGAGGGCATCGCTGCTGAACAGCGGCTCTGTGAATGGACATGGAGCAAGGAGAGCTGGATCCCAGGCTGGTCTGAGTGTGCCTGGGGGAAGGCAGAGCCCTGTCAGGTCTGTAAAGTCAGCACAGCACCAACAGGACTTCTTGGCACTGTACTCCAGTACTTGGCTAAGAGTTTAGGTAGCCCCAGAGTTTGCTGTCTTTGCCATAGAGCCCTGTAATATCTGCAAAGGGAAAGGATGGCACGTTCACTGAACCAAACTGATCTGAATCCAGTGGCAAGGCTCCCACAGGCTTCATGCTCCTGGGATTTGTATTACCTCATACAGGCTTTAAGTGCCTAAGGTTTCTCATGTTCCCAGGTATATACTGACATTGTGCCTACGTCTGGGCACGTGTTACTGGAAATTGCAATGACCTCCCTTTGCTCAGTTGCAGTCTTTATTTCCTGGAATGATGATGTCTCCGTAGCTTGCTTGTTGGATGGTTGCAGCAATGAAAACACTATAATGATAAACTGAGCTGCCTGTTCCTTCCAATGCTTGCGCCTTGTAGCACAGCCTCTGTGGTATTCTGTTTGCAATTCTTGTAGTGATTTCTGCTGTGTTATCCTTGGGCATAACTTGGCAATTATTAGAATAGAGAAAAACCTCATTTAAACAATGGGAATGGCTCGTCAGCACGTGCACGGTGTCTTATACGTGATATGTTCTAGGGACTGCCTTTACAGTCTGCCCATATTTGCTTACTCTTCCTTCCTTGAGCCCCCAGGATGGACACAGGTCCAAGGTTCCACTCGCAGTGTATTTAAGCGCTAGCGTAACGCCGCTTTCTGCCTAGAGCACTGCGGGCTTGCACACAGGTCCGTGTTTTCCCCTTCTCCGATGAGGACAAATGGCCCCTGCAAGCCAGCTCGGGACTTCGCCCTGCAAAGCTTGCTCCGATCAAACGGTGGCAGTAGGCTGCTTTGTTAGAACGACTCCTCCGTGGATTTACATGCCCCACCCTCATGTAAATAAAGTTGGGATTTAGAAGGTGTGAGCTGGCATGGCAATGAAGTCTGCAGAATGTAAGCTGCAGTAGCCCTTTTTCCGAAGCCTTGACAGTAAGCAGAGTTAAATAAGAGACTGGGATCTCATTCAGTGTCTGTGAGTGGGAGAAGTGTTGGGGAAAATAGAGTCATGCGTTGCTCTAATCCATCCCTCCCTTAAAGCTCGCTGTGGTTTTCGTTGTTTCTGTTTGTTTTAATGGGGGGGGGGAGGTGTTTGTGCTGTTGGATGCGTTCCACGGGAATAGCTGTGAATTATCACGGTGCCAGCACAGGGGTGTGGGTGGCAGAGACTGAAAGCTATCCCAGCGTGCGATCCCTAAAGCTGGAGTGATGTGAGGTAACCTTTTGAGAGCATCTGTGTGCTGTCGAGAGAGATGAGGGCTTCCAAGGACTTAAGTCACTAATGGTCCTGGATACGCAGCATCACGCTTGGAAAGGTTACAGACAAACCTAGCTATACGTTCTTGTTCCTCAGGATTCAGTCCAAACACCGACTCGGCAAATATAGAAAGAAAACCTCTCTTGGTGTTAGGTTATTCCCTATCTGGCTGCTGTAAGGTGTCTGCTGCAGCAGCCGGTACCAGTTGCTGTTGCAGTACCTGGATCACTGCAGGCAGTTTCCTACTTCTCGCTGCCTGCTGAAAGCATCCAGCTCTGCAGCCCTCACACTGAGCTCTGTGACCGTGCAGTTTGGCAAAGAAGCAAGGAGAGAAGGTCTGGTTGCCTATTTGTATAACGGAGTGATGGAGCATCTTGGCTCTCAGTGTGTGTCTTCCCTTCGTGAAGCTGGAAATCCTGGGTGCTCCTTTCCCCCAGGATATGCCTAGCACAACGTGTCTGCCATTGCCCTGTTACACACAGCTATAACACCATGAATAATATTAACTAAATTTGTTCAGTAACATTAGATAGTGATAGGGACACTACCCCACCCTTCTGCTTTAATAGTGAGCCAGACCTGCCTGGATTATGCCACTCCATGGCAGGCACTGGAGATCTGTATGTGCAGCTGCCTGGTATTAAGAGATTAATTATTAATTTCTATACCCTCACGTTAGGTGTGTTTGACAGCTACCCCTGTTCAGATTCCCTTTCCCAAGTGGCAGCTTATTTCTGTGGTATTTAAAGTGATGTGCTGACATCTTTCCAAGAACGTAAGTCCATGTGAATTGTTCTCAGTCTCTGCTTATTTCTGAGCTGGATTCAAAGCATTGATTGCCCCAGGGCAGAGAAGAGGACAAGGACCCTGAGCACTGCCAAGCTGGCACTGCTGTTCCTTCTAAAGGGGACTTCCTTGCATCTGAGTGGGGTTTGGATTAAACTCTTGCAGGAGAAAGGCTAGAGCACTGAAACCTTGTCAATCTGGGGTGGTTTCCTACCTGCACTGTGGGATGTTGCACAACAGTGGGCAAATGGGTGAGATGGGATTTGTCAAACCTAACCCTGGTCCTCCAAGTTATGTAGGCTCCCTTGATAATCAACGGGAGGATGAATCATCCCTCTGTTAGACAACTGTCCAAGAGGAGTGGGCTGGATTGTTTTCTGGCTATGTCTGTCTCCTCCATTAATTACAGAGAGTTTAGGTAACTACCTTGGACTAGATGCCTAATTTTTAGATGGCCAAAGTGCAGGGAAGCAAATCCACCCTCAATCTCTGCCTCAGCCATCCATTTAGAAAGCACAGACCATTTGTATGCTTCAGTTTGGATGGGAAACTCTTCATGGCATGATCTGCCTGGGAGTTTCAGTTGGTTCCTGTGTTCATCACAATAACAGATAGGAGCGAAAAGCTTGGGAGCTGCAGGTGATGGATCTGTTGAACTTCAGGTTGTGCACATGTGCTGCTTTGTCTTCATGGGGAATAAGGTGAGAAGCAGTTTCTTATGGGGAAGTAGTACAGCTGAATTCATCATGTTTCACGTACTGCGTTGTCATTGAAAGCTTGCTTCTCAGCCTGTGGATGGTCTGGAGGGCAGGGGGGGTATCTGCTATGAAATACTGCATTAAAGGATCAGCAAAACTGACCTAAACTGGCTCTAGGTTGAAAGTTCTCTGTTAAGAAATCATGACTGATTTGGCTTAGTTCAAAACCTTGTTTTTAAGCACTAAGGCAGCATGGGAAACCGATGTTAATTTAAGGCTTTGCCTAGCTTTTCTGCTTCAAATGTGAGCAATAATTATCAGGATTTACAAGAAGAAACCCTTATTTGCTTGCTCTGGTTTCCACATGCGGTCATCTTAGATTTGTTGCACAAAGCAGTCGTTTATTTTTATTGTGAGTAATCTCCCCAAAAGTTTACAAATATGCACAATGTTATTCCGAGGAGTAGAAGGTGTGGGGAAGTCGCCAATCCAGTTTGGAAGCCAAACACAAAGGTAACTGACACGGAAAGCCTCTTGCTTCATGGCTTTTTAAGCAAGTGGAACAAAGCTTTGGTTCAGGACAGTCAAAGTCTTCCCTTGGAAACAGATGCTGTCTGGGTGTTATCACTTCCATCTGAACCTTGTACCACTCGCAGTAGGAATTTCCATTCCCAGTTTCCCTTTCCTCCCCTGCGGATCCTCCCAGGAGTCCTGATAATCTCCACAACAGCAGGAGCAGGCTTTTTTCTTCAGGCAAAAAGCCCCAAACACTGTCACTGATGGGCTGAGCCACCTCAACGCTCCGGTCCCCAAAGCAGAGCTGGCAATGAGCTCGCACTCCATCTAACCTCACCTCTGTTGAGCGGGCAGAGGCTCCCTCGGCTCCATGTGAGATCCAATCACGGTTTGTTTGTTCATTTGCCAGGTTCTTGCTGGTTTAAAGGCATGGCTCCATTAGGCCACTCTGGGTCTAGCACGGCGTCTCCCAGCTTGGGCAGCTGCCTGGGCTTGGGTGATTGATTGGGGCTTTGATCACGAGAGTCAAGACAAGCCTGCAAAGGGCAGCCGTGCTCTGCAGTCTCTCCACGTCGAGCCTGGCTGTATGATTTGTATGAGTATATGCTGCCATATACTTCCAGATTAATGTGCTGCACTCCCATATGAACTAGCCCCACTTCCTGCTGAATCAGAAGACTTGCAGGTATCTTTACGCAGTTCAATAGCATGCTTAATGAGACAAAAGCAAGCATTTACCCAAATACCTTGAGGGAAGGGTAGGAGATACAATCATTTTTTTTCCCCCTTTTAACTCATAAGACAAGATGGAAAACATGGTTCAGAAGTCATATTGGCAACTGTCAGGATCTCCTCATTCTTCAGTCAGCATCACCTATGGCTGGGAGGAAGAAACCCACTGTTTCTAGAATGCATCTCTTCCCCAAAACAAGCCCATTATTCCCAACTCTTTTCACCCCAAACAAGAAGTATGAACAACAAAAAACTGAAGGCATCACAGCCACAAGAATGTCCTTATTGTTGTGCACACATTGCTTGTGTACAAAGTGTTTCCATAATTACCAGCCCAGCTGCTGTTGAAATACTCTTTGAGTTTCTTAGTCTATTCTATTCTGCTCATGTGTCCATATTAGATGGGTTGTTTTCATAAGGCCAAAATACGTCTTTCCAACGCACTGAATTTAGCATTCAGCAAATGCTGCTCAACCACCCCTCAGCCCATTATGTTTGTAAGTTATTTTGGGGGTTTGGCACAGCCGTCAGCATCAGCCTCAGCGCAGCCCTTCAAAATGTGTGCTCAGCTAAATTCACGTCGTATAAAAAATACTGCAAGGTCCAACCAAGTCGCCCACCTTCCTTTTTGCTTCCCATTCTATGGGATTGTTTTCAACTAAAATACCACGTGGGTGTATATATTCGACTGTCTCATCCAAATGGAGGTGGATATGGATTATTATGATTAATATGCATGCATTTATGTTCTCCTGAAGAACATTTTGAGAAGGGGAATGTGTACCTTACATTTCACATAGAAACTTTTCTATGCTTGAAAAATATAAAGTATCCTCTGATTTTTAGGGACTATTGGATTGGATGGCATCAGCTGAGTCAGCATGCTTGTAATCCCTTGTAGTCATGTAATCCATAGTTAGCCCAGTGAGATCCAATGAAACATCCAATCCGGAAACAACCACATACCACAGGTTTTAAAACACCTTTTCAGGTATCCAAGTAACTGCTTACTGTCCTGTAGGAAGTCGAAAGACAGTCAGTAGAACTGCCTAAAGTGGTTGGTGGTTTTATAATACCTCAAGGATTGTAGCTCTTCTGCCTTCAGAAATGCCAGATAGTTGCCCAAATTGCCCCAAAGCATGGCATTTTAAACATCAGCCATGATTTGATCCTTGTGTGATCATCTCTTCAGCTGTATGGACTTGCTGTAGGATGTATGAAGTTTCTACAGCTTGATGCTACAATTTATCATACTTTCTAATGTTTTATCTTAAAGCCAAAAATGCCTACTTGATTTGTAAGGTTTGAGTTTAAGTGATTTTCAGTTTGATTTTCATGATTTGCAGTTCAAGAAGGAATGCAAAATATCCTTATCTTTAAAATGTGATAGCAGAAAAGCTGTAAATGGGGGATTAACAAAAGGATTTCACTGAATCATAAATAAATTGAATCTGGGCATATTCTTCCCCATCTTTAGTTTCCCTTACTCTTGCTTTCCTGGTATTTCCTTCTTAAACAAAGGAAATTTGTCTATGGCAATTAGTCTACTTATAGACAAAATCTTTAGGTAGCACATAATTTCATCTGCCCTAGGCAGGATTGGGGCTGGGATTGTGAGAGCTTTGCTAGCGTTGGGGCTGGGTCACTTGGGATGAGCATCCAGGCTGCTGGATGCTCACCTTGTCAGCATTATCCTGAGCAAGCTGTTGCTTCCCTCCTTTGAAGAACAGAGAAGTGGGTGCTGAGACAGTGAGCAGACTCCAAGTGTCAACTGAGTTTTTCATATCTGAATCATGGAATTCCAGGTTGGAAAAGACCTCAGAGATCATCTGGTCCAACCTTTCTAGGCAAAGCATGACCTAAACCACATATCTCAGCACCCTGTCCAGTTGAATCTTAACAGTGTCCAACACTGGGGAATCCACCACTTCCCTGGGGAGATGATTCCAATGGCTGATTGTTCTCTGTGTTCATCCAACTGAAATGTCTCTGGGAGCAACTTGTACTCACAAGTTTCTCTCTGTTTCTGTGTTATGTGGAATCTCTGTGTTCCCATCTTGGAGGTAATGCTAATGTTTCTCCTCCCAGCTGCTGTTGATCACCTCATTCACGTTTGCTGGCATCTCCTCTGCGTGATGCTGAGGGAGTCAGTGCAGAACACTGCTGCTGGGTCAGAACTGTCTGAACCTGCCAACAACAGCAAAATCCGAGTTTCAGGTTTATGGTCCCAGCTCGGTGCACAAGGCTGACGTTTCTTCAGCTGATGCTGTCTTCCCAGTCTCCACGTGTACCTTAGGTGCCTGTGGAAGAGGCCCAGTATTTCAGCTGTTAAACCCAGGGGTTGTTATCTTATTCTACAGAGACTGGCTTCTTTGTGTCACCGCTGTGCTCCTGGCCAGGAAAGCCATGTGCTGAAACTGCCCTCATCATACCTAAATAGTGGATAAACAGCAACTTCTAATTTTCACTGCTAATGTCTTTCTTCCAGGCTCTCCAAACAAGAACTGCTCACCAAATCTCAGGAGCTCTGTGATGAACGCTGCCTAATCGCCTAATCAAAAGTGCAGAAAGAGGGCTTTGTTGGGGTTTTTTCTCTCTCCCTCTTTCAGTGATTAAGTAGATTAAAGAAACAAAAATAATTCCCTTTCACTTGTGGTCCAGTGTAAGCAATCCTATGACGCTTGTTGCCTTGGGATTTATACATTAGAATAACCTTTGGTTCCAGTATTTTCTAAAGATTTGCCAGCAAACATTGCTCTTTGATTTGGCTTAACCATGGAGGATGGGACGAAGGGGACTAAAAAAGACCAGGAATGCTTTTGCGTTGCTCATATTAGTCTACCTTATTCATTTAAAACCAAGCTGGAACTAATGTAATCAAGGATTGAGTTTGCATTTATAAACACTGTACTTTCGTCTAACATCATCTGAGAGGATTCCTTAATAGATGGACTTCTGGCAAATTCCTCCCATATCCCTGTTTGCTACAAGGAAATGGAGCTACCAGATTTGGCTGACTCGGTTTAAGACTTCTCCAGACATTTGGCAGATTCAGTGTTGGACCAGACACTTTTAAAGCAGCTTCTCAAGTAGATACGGTCTGAGCCACGAGGTTCCGCTCATCAGCTTTGGGGGTGCCCAGGATCTGCAGTGTTGGTTTGGACCCATCTGATTTTGTCATGTCCTCATTGACAAGTCCTCCTTGTTCCAACGTGCAGGTTGGCTCGGGAAAAAAACATAAACAGTGGAAAAACCCCTTTCCTATGGACAAACCTTAAAACCATTCGCAGGTTCAGCCTGAAATTTTCCAGGGGAACTGGAACCTTCTCAATAGCCCCAGGGGGAAAAATGAACCTTTACTTTGACCAACTGCCCCAGATTTCCAGGAGAAATTCCTTGCTGGGCTAAGAGGTGAGGTTCTCCTGACTCCAATGGCTACATCTTGAAGGTACACTGGTGTATGTATTGGTCCTGTTTTCAGTGAACCATGTTTTTCCCCCACTGTCCAGAGCAATCTGTTATGAGTGTAGCTGGCAGAAACAACAGCATCATCTTGTCACTCATTGCCTTTGTTCTTTTCCCTTCCTGCAGTTAGTTTATTGCTTTTGCCTGTTGGGAACTTCTTTTGGACTTGAAGTATATCAGGACAAAAGCAATGTGTCATCAATCTGTCCCTTCCAACAGTTGCATTATATGCTTTTCTTCTTGGTGTGTGGGTGGAAGGACAAGCTGGAGTTTTTTCAGGGATAATCTCTATGCCAACAAGCAAACACCACATTATGTATAATAACAAATAATGATTCACTGGGATGGCCTTAGCAAGGTCCGGAAGTGTCAATGAACCTCATACAAGTTCACATCTCATACAATTGCAACTGAATCTGCAATGCTTTGGGGGAAACCAAATGACACAAAGCACAGGGCCAAGTTATGTGTTGAGAAGGAGAGGGGAATGTTTAATTTCACTGGAGGTGATCAGCCTAAGACCAATCTGAGGCAGGGATGGTGTGGACCGAGAAGATAAAGAGCAATAAAACTCTTTTTTAACTTAAACCAGGTCTAAACAATTCTATTATATCTTCATTAGCAACATTGCCTTATTAGAGGTCTTGTTATATGTTCGGATGCACCTCTCTTCATTTTAGAGCATCCAGGCTTTCTGTCTGGAGAAATCTGGTAATTCAACTCATCTGTCTCAGCTTAGGGTGGGATAATTTATCATTCCTTTGAATCCAGCTGGATAGGACTACTGTCTCTGATTGCAAATTGAAAGTATTTGATCTATCTGTTTGGATGGGATAACTCTGGATTTATTTCCAGAAAGGAAGGATTTCTTGTTTGTTTTGCATGGCTTTTTTTTTTTTTATCCTTTAGTTTATAACAACTTTGTTCCATATCAGGCAAGAAGAATCCATCATTTCACTTGGGAAACAANGGGTTTTTTTTGGTTTTTTTTTCAGAATGGAAGGTTTTTTTTTTTTTTTTGTTTGTTTTTTTTTTTTTTATCCTTTAGTTTATAACAACTTTGTTCCATATCAGGCAAGAAGAATCCATCATTTCACTTGGGAAACAAAACCTTGCCTGCAGCCAAAAGCCTCATCTGGGCCTACGTCTTCCAGCACATTTCCCAGTCCTGATGAAGGTGCTGTTCTCCTGAAGCCTTTCAGCAGGTAAGGTCGCATGAATCCCAGTGACAAACAAAAATGAACCCAATCAAAGCCAAAGTATTAAGTTGACATGTGTCTTGGGAGCTTGCTGGGTATTGTACTGAATTCTCCACCAGGTATTCAGGTTGTTTCATGCTGGTGGAAAGAAAGTGAAATTCTGATTTTCTTTGCTGTGAATTTGTACTTAATAATGATGATAGACTAATGTTGATTTCCACACAGTTGGTTTCAACATAAACCAACAGAGCTGACTTACAAATCACTGCCTTACTGATGACAGGACAGCGAGATGGCAAGGCAATAGGTATAAATTACACTTAGTTTACTTAAGAAATAAGCCTGCATCATCAACACAGGAAAGACATCCAGCATCACTTCTACCATGAGTATGCAGTCCAAGGAAAGCAAATAACTAGCAATGAAAATCTCAGAAGGAGCTTTCCTGGGGCATTCACAGGACCTCTTGGAAGGATAAAAATGGGCCATGATCCATCATTCAGAAGTTCACTGATCATATCGGGCTGTTTATAAGCAAACTCGGTTTCAAGTGGTGCCAGGCAAAGATGTAAACACTGGCTGGTGCCAGCAGGGAACATCACAACCCATATTGCACCGTGCTGCACTCAGAAGATGTGGGAATGAGAAGGGGGTTTAGTTTGGTAATAAATAACCGCTTAAATCACTGCAAATCATCGTTTCAATACAATATTGGGAGAGGCACATTACTGAGGCCAGCCTGATTTTTCAGTAATTGCTTCTGCAAGTCTGTAGCTGACTAAAGCTGCCAGCAACAAAAAAGGATGTGTTTGGAAAAGGGCCTGCCATTTCCAAGGATTTCAGGCTCCTGGGATTGCTCCCCTAGGTGAGGGGAAACAACTGCTGTCTTAATGGCAGGAAAAAAGCAGCCAGCAGTCAGCAAGTTGTTTATTGGAGAAACTATTGATACCCTCAGACTGTGCACCGGGTACAGAAAAGTAACTTGGAATGCAATAAATGGGACAGATCTGTAGTAACATTAAGAAATGCTTCCACCAACAATAGTGTGTAGATATCAGGGATTAATAAAGCTATTAACCTTACCCCTGCTTTCTTAAACTTAAGGTTGCATAGAACTGATAGTGGTCTGTATTTCCAAATCATTCCATATCTAAAAGGTATATCCAGCACTGTATAATAAGACTGCAGGGTTTTAAAGCTTTGCCTGTGTAGAGGTGGAGCACATATAGCCCCTGAACCCAGGAGAATGTGGCAGCCATTCCTGGCTCTACTATTCACACCAAATTACTGTATTCATAGGCTTAAAGTCAGGTCACTTTTCCGTGTTTTAAAGCAAATACTTCATACAGCTGAGCAGCAGCAAGAGATCAGGATAGCTGAATTCCAGTCAACAAATCATGGCATGGGAGAATGTTTCTCTTGAAGAAAGCCATGAGAGTGCTTGATGGGTTAAATGTCCATGGCTTTATCTCTCTCTGCCTGCATGTATCTGGAATCAAGGACACTGAGATAAAACCAATTAATCCTGTAGTTTAGGTGGGAACTCACTGCTCCTGTTTAATAGCATCAGGTTTTTAATCAGGAGGATGTTTTCAGTAAGCACATCACAATTTATTCACCCTAAGAGAGAGTTTACAGTTAGTTGTTTGGTTGTTTGCTTTTTTCCCTCAGCAACACCAATGTTTGTTGTATGTACTTTAATCTCAGCCCCAGCTTTGTCAATATTTGGTCTTATCTTATAGAACTCCAAAGCAGGGTCAGAAGGAAGCAAACTCTCCCTCCACAAAGCCAGTATCGATTCTTTTAACTGCCTCAGTCAGAAAGCAGGTTTTGGACAAGTTCAGCATAGAAATGGGAAGAAAGCCTGGTTCTCCAGGCAGACCCATGCTGTGGTTTAAACCCACCACCCCTTCCCCCAGTGGCTGTTGATATGGGACTAATGTGGGTTTCTGGCACTTGGCTGCTATATGAGCTCACCGGGCAGAGCATCACCCGCTGTGCAGACCCTGGAGGTGATATCGTGGCCATATGAAGCCTCTGATTCTTTTAGTATTGGCTAGAAGAACAAATAGTCACCTCTACCTTTTAGAGTCTGAAAGCACAATTCAGAGTCCTTATTGATGACTGTTTGCTGGGAATACATTAGGACTAAATTGCAGAGTGGGAGGCAGAGCTATCAGAACTGAAGGATGGTTTCAAACAAGAACTCCTGGGTGTAAACTGACAGTGAATGTATTTTGGCTGGGGAGTGAAATGAGGATTGTGACTATCAAACAAAGAGTGTTTGGAACAATGTTTAAGCATGAGAAGTGGCTGACCTTTTTTGAATAACAATAATAATAAAATGAATGGATTGGTTTTTAAGCTAACTTCTTATGCATTGTGCATCACCACTTCATGGTGATTGAGTACCTATTAAAGGTGCAGTATTAATTTCTTTCCATTCCAGATTTCAGCTGTGTATCACATGGATATTGCTATGCATGTACAGAATAGCCTTTAGTCTGTTAAACTCTCCCATAACTTTGAATAGGCGGTATAGCATCAAGGGGAGGTAAAGAAATAACTGGCACAGGCACAGACACATCAAGTATACATATATACTGACCTCACAAAAATACTTGTGTGGAAATACCCCATTAGGGATGAAAAATCAGAAGGTTTATGAGCACATCATGTCATTGGGGACTTCTCATACAGCACAGTTTCCCTCTTGTAACCAACTCTTTAAAGCAAATTACTGGGCTGGCAGGGACTATCATTGTGTGAAAGCACAACTCTGTTCACATTCCCTTTTCTAGATCCTTTTAAAGAAATTGATTGAAAATCCATTGAGTTTAATGTGCTGCACCAGTGGTAATTTAAACCCTTGCAAAACACTTCCAACTCACTTTGGAAGCGTGGGCCCAGAGCATCAGTGTCAGCCTGATTTCCAGCATGTGGCCTTAGAAGCAGATCTACCAAACAGCACAGATAAGTTGTCTGTAACTTCTGTGATTTCCTCAAAGTACAATGATGGCCATCGCTGCAGCCAGGATATGACTACCACAAAGGAAGAATAGGAATGGGAAAAGAAGGTAAATGATACTCCAATGGCACTGTAAGAACCATGGAGGGTTGAACCCTACATTTCAATCATGTTGATATGAAGGAATCTAGTGGAAACCAGTGGCTAAAGTCACACATACAAACGCTGATAAATCAGATAATAGGTCCCTGAAGCAGAAGGCTATAAAGGATTTATATACTCCTTTGTGGAGTCATAGCACAGAGAATCAGACTGGGTCAAAGGAGACTGTGTGTTAATACCTCACACTTTTAAATCCCCCTTCCCACCTTTTTATATCAATAGGATGCATATTATTCAGTTTGTGAATATTCTCTCTCTGTGTTTTCTGTTTTAGCATGGCATTGCTTACCACATGGCACTGTTTAAATGCTCTGATTAGAAGACACATTCAATTACCTACAGATATTAGTGTCCTAATAGATGTTAATTGCAGGTACTAGTGTCCTGTAGATACCGGTGTTTAGCGAGCAACGCTCTGCAGAGTGTTTGCTTGTTCAGTTGCATCTCCTCCTGGTGAAGTCTGAGGCAAGGAGAGAAGATGAAGGCTGAAGGGTCAGAAGGGATGAGCCAGGAAATGTTTTACTCTTACTATACCTTCCCCCCCTCCCGAGTGGAAACGTTGGAGGAATCCCTTCTCTAAGATAATATTGATTCTAATTTATGATGTACCATGTTTCAACTAGCAAAAGAGAAAAGAAAATAGTAAGCCCAGTGTTTCAGCCTGGTTTAAAAACCCAGCACACAAGTTCTACAGATGAAGTGTGTGAAAAGTAGGGAGTGAATCACTGGCAATGGGAACTCTGTCAGAATTAGGAAATTAAGTTCATTAAAGGTGTGGTAACTTAATTTTCTATGCAAGCATGTAATGATGAGGGTTGGGCAGAAAAAAACCCGTTCAGACATCCAATTTAACACAAACCCACCCAAACTTGGCAAGGAGGAGCGTCCCCAGCTCAGCCCGGCCTCCTGGCTCCCTGTTTAGATTACATTTGCTCTAAATAGGCCAAATTAGGCCTGGACTGTACCCTCCTTGTCCCCTTCATCAGCCTCCTGTGGTGTCAGCAGTGTGAGAGCAGACAGGCTCCGTGGGGCAGCTCCCCAGTTCATCAGCATTCCCCATTCTTGGAGATTCTTTGGGACATTTTATGGATGAGCAATACATCTTCGCTCTTATTATTGAAGAGAAAACCCAGAGATGAAACCTCCATTTCACTTAGATTGACTCTAAAACCCAAGATCTTGATTTAAAACAAAGGCACAAACCCAAAGCAACGTGTGCTTTGACCCCATCACATGGCCTCATCGGCATACAATTGGCTTCAAAATCACTCTCATTGCCTCACTTTTATTTAGGATGCTTAAACCAAAATGAAGCAAATTTTGTTTCCCAAGCAGATCCTGAGGTTTTATTCCTCTCTAGTCATGCTGAGGGTTGTGTGGTTGCCTAGCCCAAGAGATCCTAGATTAATACAACAAAGCCCATGAAATCACTCTGGTTCGTATCTATATACCTAAAACAAGAATCCCGTCCGCGTTCTTTAACTCTCTACGTAGGGATATTCCTGTAGCCAAAGTTTCTGGTGGCCTATTAGCATTATATAAAACTATAAAGATTTCCTGTTTCAGCAAGCAGCGAGTTTGACAGAAAATCTGAACTGGATCATTTCAGGGAATGCCAGTCAAAAGTCTCTGTGAGAGACACTGAGATGCCACCAAAGGTTTCTGATGCCCATAGGGATGGTTCTCTCCCTTCATCCCTACCCCATCCATCCATGGCATGGTCTTACCTTCCTTCCTGTACTTAGGAATAGATAGCTTTAAGAAAGCACCTCCTGAGGTATGCATTTATTTCATAGGTGGTATAGCAGCACATCTGATCCTGGGGGATATTTAGCAGCAGTCTCATGGCTCCAATGTATTTGGTTTACAGAGTGAACAGAGGCTCAAATTTGGCTTTTCCTTCCCTCCACTGATTGTGCATCTCCTTTTGGATTCATAACAGGCTTTTACTAGCACTGGCCTTATTGCCCATGCCCAGAGGCAATGATTAATTCACATTAATGTTCATTTCCACACCATCTAAATCAAGCTCTGAGCTGTGGCCTGCAAAGTAGGAGACGAGTCCCAAATGACCCCCCACTGCTCCACCCTCATCATCATCATCAACTGATGGAGGTGCTTGGGGGGGAGGCACAAGGGAGCCCCCACTACTGAAGCAGGCAGCGAGGCAGGTGACTTGTTGGAACATGGGGGTTTGACACGGGACATTTCATTGCTGTGTTTTTATTGCACCTTCTGAAAGCTGTGAGAAGTGAAGGTTGTTAAAATTATATATGTATAAAAAAGGGCAAAAAGAAAACAGCGAAAAGCAACAAGGAAAGTTTCTGTCCAACAAAAAGTCCAAACCTGGCTCCAATTGGACCTGAGTACGGAAATGCTGGAACTTGTACCCTCCAGTGGCAAAATAAAACAGGCTACCATTATTAGACATTTTCTACAGCTAAAGATGTAACATCATAGCTAAATTCAGTCAGAGACAGGTCGAGCAACAAAAACCAGGAGCCAAGGCAGTCTAGTCTGGTCTGAAACTTGATTCAGGCACCAGATTATGAATAGATTTAACTAGTTTGCCAAAAGAAAATGTAGATTTTGGCAGTGTTTGGCCTTTTTTTTTCTCTCTCTCTTTTTTTGGTGTGCTATATGTGGAGTCCTATTGCGCGCTGTGGGGATAGGAGAAAAGAGCCTTTTTATATTATATAAGGTCTCGACGTGCATGTGTGTGTATATATAGGATAAAAAACACAATTAACCCCATAAATGCTAAAAAGCCCGAAGGGCCTCTGCGTGATGCCCCTTAATCAGGAACTGAGATTACAGCCAAACTGCTTGTGCTGTTGCCTTTAGTGATGAACGCATCCAGGGCCACTGCTGCTGCCTGGGGACAGACCTTGCAGCAGGACTCATGGGGCTGTGTAGAAGCGGGGAAGATCTGGCACCACCAGCAAAGCTGCCTCAGATGGGGAGTTGTTTGCCCACTCTTTGTCAGGTACCAAGGCACATCAGGGGCCTCCTTCTGCTGTGGCCACTTCTAATCTTTATTAATTACAGTGAAAAGCCACATTCATCTTCCTGTTTGCCACGGAAGTCCTATGCAATGTCACCTAAAACACTCCTGAGGGAGATAGGTGAGTATTCGAGTAAAGAAAAAGGTTTGGAATACCCACAATGCTGCAGCCCACATATGTACAGCAAGAAAAACAAACAGGCGATCTCTGGAGGTGGATTTTGATGACAGATGCCAGTTCTCTGTGGTCGGAATTCGCTCTGATTCCGTTCAGGTATGTGGTATAGGAAGTAGTAAAAAAGGTAGGAGTTGAAGAAAGAAAATACAATCAAGGTGGGGAGGAAGGGATTGTCAGGAGCGAAGGGAGCAGACGCCTGCCTGCTGCGACTGCTCCTGCGCTGGGGGCTTCCCTGGAGCATTTCATTAACAAGGAAAATACACATCAGCCTCTGCACGTGTGTATTTGCCAGATGTTACAGTTGAGTCTCAGCAGAGACATCCCTATTACCCTTTGAGCTTCAAGAGCTACTGTCACCAAGACAAAGGATACCAATTCTCCTTTGCACAGCACAAGGGTTCAGCATCTCATTGTTATCACGGAGCATTTAAGTCAACAGTTTGAAGTGTCTATGCATTGATTAATTGTAGTGGAGATATCGTGAAACAGAGAATGGGGTTTTGAGGGCTGTATAAATCCATATACATGAGAGATAACATAACTGTCAAGCTGAGACTCTTAGAAGAATCTATATGTTATCCCTCCTTATATGTAGTGTATTGAGCAGTTGGTTATGTTGCAAGCTGTAATGCTAAGGATTTGATAGGAAATTGTGTTATACATTTGGAATAACTTGGAATTAATCTCTTAACTTACTGAGAGCAATCTTTTTTTATCAAGTCATTCTGCACCAGTATGCACTGGGAATAGCACCAGTATGGCACTATAGCATGTTTTATCCTTACTGTGGAAGTGTTGTTTAACTAGGTCCTCTAAGAACTCCAGTGTCTCCTGGTGTTTGTTCCAGCTCTGGGATAAATGTAGCTTTACCACCATGGTGGTGTGTCTCTATCAGAGCAGGTTTTGACACCCAGTCTACTAACATTGCATTGAACTATTTTTCCCTTGGGGAAGTGCATGATCAGGTCCACACAATGGTACCCGTCATTGTACTTTTGGTGCTATCCATATATTCAAACTATTCCAGCTGCTTAAAATCATTTCATTTGCAGTCAAAGTATCCCCCCCTCCTCCCCCCGCAGCACATAAAGAGTTACTACATGCCCCAAAGTACCTCAGTGACCCTCAGTACTTATCATCATCGCTCCTAATTCAAGCACTCCTCTGGCTGCCTGGTGGAGGGTTGGCAGCAGGGGCCCTCTCCGTAAAGCTGTCCTCAGGGATGCTGCGCTGGCAGGGGTCAGGCTAAGCTTGAAGGAGACATTTCTCACCTCAACACCTATTCCTGGACTCTCAGCTTTCTTTTATATATTGTTAGTTTTATTTCAAAGAAAAAGCCTGGAAAGATACTGTGGTTAGAAACCACCTTTCTCAGCGGTACCCAGAGCTGCACAGGAGACACTCTGCAATGCAAACAGCAGAGACAGCTCTCGCGGCAGCAGAGATTTCACACTGGGCTGAAGCATCACAGAGGAGAATCCACATGCTGGTTTTGATATTCATTAATCATCCAGCTAATTTGTTTTTACACGGGAGCGCTGACAGCAAACGAATGTTATTATAGCAACAGCACACTGCATAATCCAGACTATTATGGTATTAGCATCGATGAAAACGACCGCTCTGTGTTCACTTATGCTCAATTCTGTATCCAACTGCAACTGTAAATATATCTATTTTTATTCACATCTGCTGAAAGAAATAGACCTACCATATGTGGCCAGAAGGATAAAAGGATTGCTGCTGTCTTTTTCTTCCTCCTCCCTCTGGTCCTTATCTCAGGAACATGAGTTGAAAACTGGCCCAGGATTTACTGACTGTTCAGAGACTTTTTATGAGGCAGTGCTTTCTCAGGCTGATATTGAGAATATATATATTTATATCTATGTACACACATGCACACATGTATTATTGTGCCTAAGGTTATTTCTGCAGTCTATCTCTTCTGTATTTGTATACAGTGTTCACAGTCCAGTGGTTAAGGTTAACTTGGGATTTGAGAGACCTGGTTTTAATTCTGCTCTCTTCCTTTTTAATACACATATATACACACACATATATATAACTGTATACAGGCACATGGAAAAGGCACACAGGACATCATCTACGTTGTCCTTCAAATGCAGACCTGAACCTACATTACAGTCCAAATCTGCATTGCTTTGGCACTTGGTGGATGGAAGTCTGCAGTCAGCACACGGTTTTGGTGAGCTTTGAGCCACACAGGACAGGGACAGACTTGGGCCACATCCTTCAGGACAAGAAGAAACCCACTCAGCAATTCCTTTCTGTCCATACAAAACTCCAGCGTGTTACAGAGCTTTCCTTATTCCCTTGAGCATCCTCTTTGGGTTAGATGGTGGAGGAGGAACCTCTAATGGCTGCAGATGAGGAGGTACAGGAACCGTCTGGCTTCATCCAGGAGGGCTGTGTTAGCACTCTGTCAGCACAGTTGCTCATATGTTGTTACACTGAATAATGGATTTGCTTATATTCAACACCACATGACTTTAAAGCATCTAAAGCTTAACTGTAGACTATTTTGAAACAGATGGGTACCTGGTCTTTCACAACATGGCAGCTCCAATGCACCCTCTTATTTAAAGCAATACACTCATAAAAATCAAGGGTGCCAATTCAGGGAGGAGAAAAGGGCTCTCGGGCGTTTGGTGGCTGAGAAGTTATGAATAGCAGTTGCAAATATGTGATTGTGCTGTTATAGCTGAAAATACAATACAGAAAAAATCACAACCGCACGATACTGAAATGAGAAAATGAAAGCCATTTCTTGTAACAGTGTCAGTCACGCACGTGCCCTTTATTATATTGGGATTTTAACCATTTGGGTTGCCAGAGATTTATAAAGGAATCCTGCTTTACATGGCTGAAGAATGATTTATAAGGGCAGTGTTCAAGGCCAGGCTGGATGAAGCCTTGGGTGGCACGGTTTAGTGTGAGGTGTCCTTGCTTATGGCAGTGGGGTTGGAACTGGATGATCTTAAGGTCCTTTCCAACCCAAGCTATTCTATGATTCTATGATTTTAGCCCCTCATCAAACACAGGCAAAATATGCTACGAAATGGACCAGAACCCCAAATCCAGCTTCAGTCTGCTTTAAGGAAGACCTGAAGAGGTATGAGAGCCCAACTCATAAATACACTGACACCCACTTCTACCTGGAAAACTTAACGGGCATTGAAGGCGAATTGCTCCTTCTCATATCTGTTTGTCTTCCATTATTTGTGGTCTCTCACACAGTAGGAAAGTTGTGGTTCCCCTGATTTGCTCACTCATTCTGTTATTAGAGGAGATCTTGCCCTGCACCGTGGGGACCCATTTTTCTGTCCTCACTCTTTAGCCAGTGCGGGGATCCCCGTTCATCAAACCCGTCTGTCAGAAAGTTAAAACATGTCTATGCTTCTTCCTTCCCATTTTCTGTTGTTCAACCACTGACAGCCAAAAATGTGTTCATATGCTTTATGCATGAGGAAAGGTGACTATTGATGCTAGCAAATGTGTGGTCATTTTTTTTCTTGTCAAAATCAGTCTCTAGAATCACTGATGCCTTGTGAAATTACAGTCTAATGTAACCAACTGGAGTATAAAGTAACCAATTTCTTTACCTTTTTAAGCAAATTATTCTCCTGGAGGTTGAAACACAAAACCAAGGAATATATGAAGTTATTTTTGTCCCAAGCCAGGGGAAATTAATGAAATAGCACCTCCCATTCTGTTGACATTGGCCAAGATTGCCAAAGTCCTTAGCGATATCGGGGTTCCCATTATGGGGAATATTGTAATCACAGGAGGGATTCGGAATATTATACTGGTGGGAATGTCCATGTAAGCTCTAATGTAGCCGAGTACTTAAGCTCATGCTTAACTTGAAGCAAACAGTCAGCTGGAGTCAATAGTTACAGGGCTGTGATAAAATACATGTCTACATGCTGGATCAAATGTTATCAGGAGAAACTGTGTGCACTGCCAGTCTGGCTTGAGACATCAGAAACCATCAGTAAACGTTGTCTGAACAAAGTTTCCTCAATATACACTCAGCAGTGCACGTCCATATTTAAAATGCAGTATTTTGGTGGGGATTTTTAGAATTGGTTTAATTCTTTTTTGATAATCATGGCATTTTCGACACAGTTTTTCACCCTGCCTTCAGTTTTTCACTCTGCTTTTCACTTCTGGTGTGAAAATCGTGCTCAGTATCTTTAAACAATTTATCTGTGCTTTCAACTTTATGACCCTAGAGCCATTGCTATGTCGTATATTGTATTGCCACCTCAATGTGATGAGTTTGTGAGGGAAATGACAGAGGGAGGCCAAAGACACACAGTGAAATAAGGGATCCCAGCAAGAATAAAGCACATTGTTCTTGGTTAAACATGCCATTATTCAGCATTTATTTTGATAACAATCTTAGAAAAGACAGATTTTTCTTCGCCTACATCTATTACTTTACTGCAGTTCTGCCTGGAGTCTGGCATTCCTCAGCACTTCCCAACTTACCGGTTTGCACTACATCTAAAGCTTTATCCCAAACATTTTATTCATTGCACTAGCATGCACAAACTATGAACACAAGTACATAATATGTGTAATAGTTATACGTATTAATAAAATGTGCTTGAAGCATATTTTTTTAGTAACTAAATTTGGGTTTGGAAGCTGGAATTGCCATTCAATCTCATGTGTGCTAAAACACTGTATTTAATTTACTCTGCGTGTAATTATGTGCCTTGATAAAATTGGTTTGAAGATATTCTCTTCTCATTGAAAGAAGAGGCATTATATGAAGTAATTATGTGCCTTGATAAAATTGGTTTGAAGACATTATTCTCTTCTCATTGAAAGAAGAGGCATTATATGAAGTTTCATCTGGACTCCAAAGAGTCCAAATTTCCCCAGAGGAATTCCAGTATTTCTTTTCCTTTTAATCTCTATTCATAGAAAATACACCTAATGAACAACTAGTTAAATAGTCACCAGAATAGGGCTAATTCCAGTCCAGTTTCCACTGGTGATGGAATTAACCCCATCCATTACAGTTAGCTCCTGATGGATGCTGCTGTAAGCATAAGGATGGGGATGGGCGGCTGAGATATCTAGTCCACCTTTCTCCCTCTGTATTTGCATCTTGTTTGGTTTTCCTTCCCTTTGGATCCTGTTTGTAAGGAGAATAGCTGTACCCAAACAGTGATGTGGCACCTGAGCCTCATCTCGCTTTTCCTGGAGCTTAATGGAGTATAGAAGACTCCAAAAGTGTGTCAGGATCAGGCCCAGTAAAAAGGGGAGCTGTATTCTAAACTAAGAGGGAAAGAAAAGAAAGCGATTGCAGTGTTGTGTAGCTCCTTCTCTTCACTAAGACCCCCCCAAACATTTCCCTTCTAATCTTCCTGATACCAAGTGCAGCCAATTGTCAGCAGAGGTATGAAACCCAAAACGTGGTCCATGAGCATTCAGCTAAGGAGCAGACCTTGGCCAAGGACCTCTTCCCTTCCATATCCCACCCTGGTGTGCCCTTCCCCTCTCCTCCATCCCTTCCTTTCCACCCATTGTACAGCTTCCAAGATTTCTCATGGAAATAACCCCATGGCTTGTTTTCCATTACGGGTTAATACCGGATTTAAGGCTGTTATTTTCTTTTTCCTGACATGTCGCCCATCACGTTATGATTATTAGAGTTTGCTTTTGAAGAGTTACCTGAGGTGAAGGCTAATTGGACTCGAGGCTGTTGAGGAAGGATGCCAGGGCTTGGGAGCACTGCCAGCCGCTGATGTGGCTCATGCACAGACAGCGATCACAGCAACGGGCTCAATTTCATGCCATGATTTAAGATACAGTCTGTAAGGGTACACTGACGATAAACCTACGGTGCCTGTTAGGGAGCTGGAAGCAGGAATGGAACCGATCAGCATTTAGTATAATATTTAATGGCAAAAAAGCTATATATCAAATGACAGAATGCAACAAAGGAGAGGTTTAATGGCTCCTGACTCTAACCCTGTAAGAGTTTCCAGGCTCTCCCACTGGTTTGGGGAATCCTGCAGTGGCTAACAGATACTGCAAAGCTTATCCAGTACTGGGTTAAATACAATGATCTTGCGTATTGTGCCTCATTCTGCAACAAAGCATTGCAGGCTGGATTCTGCCACCTGAAATTGCACAAAGCACATCTCAGGGACTGGGTACTAACCTCACTTTTGCATTACTGCTTGCATTGACTTTAGTGGCCTTGCTTACAGAAGTGAGTGCTGTGCAGGGAATGCAACAGTGAGAATCGCTTGGAAAGGCTGGAAAATCTGGCTTGTCATTTTATGTCAGTGTATGCAGTAATAACGGAAGGAAAAGTTCTGAGCATCTCTGGTAACACTCTGTTGGTTTCACTCCATCCATTTCCATTTATTTTCCCTTCAGTTCTTACCTGCTTTCATCTGTTTCTAGCTAAGATCTGGCTGTGTTGATAGTGAGTAAAATTCAGGTCCAGAGGTATCTTCCCAGTAGATTCAATTAGCTTTAAATGCTGCTGGAGAAACCACCTTATTTTCTTTCTTTTCTACCAACGTACGTACTATGTTTTTTTAACTAATAACATAAAGACACAAGGGAGCGAAAAAGAGTCAAACACCATCACAACTCACTTTCTGGACCTCAAGGACTCCACTAAACAGGCATTAACAGCAGTATTAGCAACATGCTTTTTGTATGTCTTGGCATTTCAGAGCACAAACACCAGCTAAACATCCACGTCAATTTGTTTTCATGAGGTGTTTCAAATAGAGCCATTTTATCAGCGGCTGAATGGGATGCAGTGGGGCAAGGAGATGGTGGGCAAAAGGGAATTGAGAAAAAGAAATTGAAACATAGAAGAAAAGGAAAAGAGGAGAATTAAAATGATGACACAGGTTTGGGTTTCTCTCTCATGACTTTTCTCTTTGATTTAAACAAGCTCTAGAGAACACTTGATGTGGTCTGTGGGATCGTTCCCTCCGAGATGATTAAAACCAAGTCCCATCAGCCATTAGGCCCTTTTGATATGGTCATGGTTTTCCATCTAATTTTACCAGGCCAAATGGTGACTTAACGGGGAACAAGCACCATTTGACCAACTCTCTCCCAATGCATTTTCCTAACCAAAGGTGGCAAAGGTTCCCTTAATGAATTCTGAGTTTCCATTTCCAGCACACACATGCAGACAAACAGGCACGTTTAGGAGGGAGAAACCAAAACCTGTATTTACCATTTCTGTACAATCAGATGTTTTAGAGATTAAGAGAAAAGGAGAAGGGGGAGAGGAGGAGGGGAAAGTCACATGGGAGGCAAGAAAAAAAGAAACCCACGTTTTCTATCTCTTCCTGCTTCTTTTTGGTTGGGTTTTTGTGGGGTTTTTTTGAGTTTCCAGCCCCATGTTGTGACTTTGACAAATGATGATGCATAGGGAAGATTTATGCCAGGTCTCGGAGCATTAGCACATTATCACGAGCAAAACAGAGCCCTTGGTCGACATCATCGGGGACCCATTGAAGCATTTTTTGGAAGTGATATATGGGCCCAAGCCCATCTAAGAAAGAGCTGTGGTGCTGTCCTGGAGGATAAAGTCTGGGGGAATGCCCAGAGAGAGCCAGGTGAAGACACTGAGCATTAGATGAGAAATGGTTAGTAAAAACCCATGTTGGAAAGGAAAGAGGAGCCTCTCTGCTCTCGAGGGACCAGCCTGTTGAATGATTTAATGGCTACCTTTAGGAAATGCCTTTTGCTTTATTGCTTTTTCTGCCTTTTCCTTTTTTCTCTTTATTTCTTTCTCTCTTTCTTTTTCTTAAGGGATAGAAATACAACATAGGCTCTTCCCCTCATTTTCACCTCTGTATCCTAACTCAGTGCTCCTGTAAGGCCACAGCTTGAAACATGTCTTTGCAAAAGCCTCCCAACCCTCCTACAGATGGTCTTATTGATCAGGACAGTCTGAACTGCTGAAAAAGAAACCCAAACCCCCCACATTACGCACATATGTATTTGCTACAAATGCAAAAGGCTTTCTGAGTTCACTGCAAAGGGTTTCCACTTCTGTTAACTTCATTCTGAATTCACTCCCAGCACTGCTCAAGAGCAGAGCTGTAGCTCCCAGGATTAAGCTCTGCAGACTTTCCACAGAGGTGTCAGAAATTGCATGGAAAACTGGTGGGGTTTTCAGAGCTACTTCAGTCATCAGCCCAATAGTCTTTATTCCACTTCATTGCCAAGACGCTTCCCATTTCCCTGTGTCTTTAAGATGCTTCCCGTTTCCCTGCACAGAAACTGCAGAACCTACTCTGCATGGGAGCTGCTGCTGACATCCATTGTGCTTCCAGTACCAAATGCTGGGGTTTAGTGTTTCTCTAGAATTACAATTTTCTTATATTGGGTGAGTGAATTTTAGCATTTCACTGATAACGTTTTGCTCTCCAATTTCCTTTGAGATTCAGGAACATCACACACGGAATCTGCAAGTCTCTATTTACCTTTGTGAGTCAAATCTTAAGGCAATATTTTACTTTCTAGATTTTTATTATCTTGGGCCTGAGATGTCAAGGAAAGATTAAGACTTCAGAACTGTTAAGGTTCAAACAACCAGTGTAGAGACAGTTGACCATTTCTGAGGAATTCTATACTGTTCTTTTAGGAACTTGTGTATCTTTGCTAGAGCTACATAAGCTCCAGGGGTGAGAAACTGCAGAAATCATATATGTGGTTCCTAAAAAATTGGATTGATTAAATTTGCCTCATTGGAATCTCCATTTCTTTCCAGAGCTGTTTAAATATTGCTAATATATGTGTTATAGTTGAAGGATTCAGTCATTTATTTCTTATCTACAGTACCCTGAACAATCTGTGCCTCTTGGAATGCCGCAATTCAGCTAAAAATCTAAACCAAGAGATAAATAAACCAACAAAGGCAGCAATATTTAAAGCTTAGAGGGGTGAAGTTAACACAAGTAGGTTCTTTATCGCCCAGAAACATGCTTCACATCCATGTTTTGAACAGAAGAGCCACTGAATGAAGACAGACTCAGTCATTCTTTCATACACAAACGATAAAGTTGAGCACATCTTGTAAACCAGGAGTAGGGAGCGCAGAGATTTCAGTGCTCTCAGGGAAGCTTTTGAGGGTGCACACAGATAAAGAAAACATTTTTGAGTAAATGACTTGTATCTTTTCAGCACCATTTCAAGTACACTGCGTCAAGATGATTGATGATATAAGCCTGTAGCAGCTTCGTGACAAATTAGTGATGCTGACATATGTTTGATGCTCTGAGCAGTTTTCACTTGAAAGTAAGGCGACTTGCTTTTCAGGTGCTGCCTTTGCTCAGGAGCTTGCAGTTGAGCCTGGGAATTCAGTTATGTGGAGGACAGCAGGGTTTCTGGAAATACCATCAGAGCACCCAGCAATCAGTGTTTTCCCAGGGCTACTGTCTTATTATGTGTAAAGAGACGCAACCTAAATGCAGATGGAATGTCAGCATTAAATAAGGGAATTAGATATTAGGTTCAGAATGGGTGAGGGGATAACTGTAACAATATAGTCTCACTCCTCCAAGTAAATGTCTCTCTTTCAGGAGACAGAGCCTTTTATTTACTTATTTATTTGTTCTGGGGGCAAAATCTGCCGTTTTACAGCTTTGTGGATTTGTGCTTTAGTAGCAATACACAACTAATCAGGGTGGTAGCATCATTCCAGGTCATTTGTCTTCAAACACAAGACAAACAGAGAACATAAATCCTTAGTTAACCCCCCCACCCCATTAAACACCATGTTACAAACCTAATCTACAGGAAATACTAATAATCCCAATTTCAGCAGCTGCCTTGGTTTAGGTACAACCTCACCATCATAGGAGCAGGCCAGCGAACTGAACAAGACTTGCAAAGTCTTGGTCCCCTCCTTCCTCTAGCATGGTATTGAGATAACCTTTGCTGATGAGTTACTGGCTTTTCATAAGCCCACGTGGCAGAATCAGACCCAATGTTTTATCATGGAATAGGGAAAAAAAGAGGGAAGAAAAGGGCATTTTCCACAAATAATGCTGCTCAGTGTTGCCGCCAGCTCTACACTGAGATATCAGACTGTGCTTGCGCGCTTTCCTCCTTGGACAAAAACAAACCCGTGTTTTGAGAGAGTACCGTTGTAATTGTGGGCAGTTATATGGAGGGGAAAAATAATGTGGTTTGTCATCAATCTCTCGGTGTGGCACACAAGGGCTGACTTGTTGAAATTTTGTAGGCTGTATTTACAGAGAAAACATAGACCTGGTGCTGTGCAGGGCCCTATCAGTCCCAAGGTCTGGAAGAATCATATCTGAGAAAAAGGGAAGGCTTGAATCATAACCTTTCAGGATAATCTAATCCATAAGGGAACAGAAATTACCCTGCTCCTGTGAGCAAGATCAAAACCTGAAGAATTTAATTATTAGGGACTTATTTGTGAACATCTACATAGACTGGAGTGAGGCAAGAGCTAACAAATAGCAGCAATTACTCTTATTGCTGTTTTACGAAGCCACAGACAATGGGGAAAATGAAGGATGGATGCTTCCAGTCTTGATAAATGCTACACTGGAGTAAAATGAGATGGTGTGTTCCTGTGTTGTTTTTAGAATGGTGGTGTTATGTGGTTGATCTCGTAACATAAAGGCTTTGTAAAAATCCTATAGCAAGCCAGAGCCCCTGCTCTAACTCATCAAGACAGAACCATCATATATATAACTATGCTGATAGAGACCAAAAGCAGGAACACATGAGAAATGGCTTTCTCCTTCATTTTTACTCTGTAAAAGTTAAGCAATTCATCTGTAACCACAGGCTCTATTTGCAGTCAATGGAGAAATGAGCCATGCAGGTCAAGAGGAAGAGCCATGCCTTAGAGCATGATACGGCCAGGTTGGATGGGGCTTGGAGCAAGCTGCTCTAGCAGAAGGTGTCCCTGCCCATGGCAGGGGGTTGGAACTGGATGAGTTTTAAGGTCCTTTCCAACCCAAACCATTCCAGGATTCTGTGGTATTATCCCCTGAAAGAAAACATGTCTTAGACTGGAGAGTTCGCAGTCCTTCCAAGCTTGAACTGCACCTACACCTCTGCAACAAGAACATCCCCGGCCTCGCTGTCCCTTGACAAGTTCTGTTTGCAGCTCATACTGTTTATTTTCTTTAGTTTTTTAACCTTGTTACTCTGCAAAATCAGAAATGCTGCATGAAAGGAAACCCCCCCCCCCATGTAGGAAATGCCTCCTTCTGCAATTCAACTAGTTTTCATTCCATTTCAAAACAAAACTGAATCTACTTCTCATTAATATTGCCA
Organism: Agapornis roseicollis; assembly: GCA_002631895.1. Taxonomy (NCBI): domain Eukaryota; kingdom Metazoa; phylum Chordata; class Aves; order Psittaciformes; family Psittacidae; genus Agapornis; species Agapornis roseicollis. Next base: position 93,133 of record NDXB01003552.1, on the reverse strand, counting down.
AACGAATCACCCACATGCATAGCTCTAATGCATAGAAGGAGCATTTTCTCTTACTTCCATTAAATATCCAGAGGGCACTGGCAGTGAGAGTAAATTGAGAAGACCAAAGTTAAACAAAACCAGTCTCGTACGCTTTCTGCAGCTTCATTGTGTGCTTTGAGTGTCGGTTTGCACTGTACACGTTCTATAGTTAAATTATCATAAAAGCCCAGTGGCTATTTTAACTAGCTCACGACTTACGCATGCATATACAGATTTAGCTTTCATACTCTGCCTTGTTAGGAGCATGGTAGGGAGGTGGTGGGTAATCGCCTGCAATGTCACCCCAAATGATTTGAAATTTGCCAACTTTCAGGTTTTGCTGCAAGTTGAAGTCTAGGACAGATTTATGGAGTTTTATGACTGAAATCGATAGGTTCATACATCTTGAGCTGACTTGCCTGGAGTCCACAAAATTCCAGAGAATAATTGACTGACCAATCAGTCTGCTGTCTATAAATGTATAAGCTGGATATTGGTGCTCTCCAAGTCTGACCCTCCCTTCAATACGCTGCTTCAGTGCTAATCCTTGGAGCACCGTCTCTGTTAAATCAGTGGCAAAACCTCTACAGAGCCCCAGGGGTTTAGGATCTGGCCTGCAGAGCCTTGTTCACAAGACGGGAAAGGGTGAAATTTCTTGCATGTTTTATTTGCCAGCTATTGTAGTTTTCAGTCAGACACGAGCTGTTTGCAAACCTTACATTCCTCTGTAGCTCTAACCATTACAAATGAGAGAAAAAAATCAAGGCTATCAGCATGGGTCACCGCAATGGTTTTGACACAGAAATGCCTCAATATTCATGATTCTTTCTTTCCATAGAGTCCCATATTCAGCTGGGAGGGGGAAAAGATTAAAAAGCAGTTTCAAAATGAAACTGGAATTATTGCTGTCATGTTAAAGTTAACTGGAGGCTCATTTTGTTCAGTGTGTTCTTTGGGCCAGCCAGCTAACCAGAAAACCTTGTGCTTGCACAGCTCAAGTAACTGATAACTTTATGGCTGCTTGCATTAACGTACATAAAGATATACTACGTACATAAATGTATATTATGTACATAAATGTATACTATGTACGTAATGTATGTAAAAATCCTAATTCTCACACAGCTTTGTGTATAGCCTAGGATAACTTGATAATGATGATGTTATTGTTTCACAATGGCATGGTGCCTTTAGTACCAAATGAAAGCATTTTACATCTATAATATCTAATAGAATATAACTACTCCTTGGCTGGGTCGGGAACCTAGATTCTGTGTATCAGCTGTTGGCAGAAGGGAGGTGGAAATGCTGACCACATTCTGGGGTAAAACCCGAGGCTTCCTTCAAAATGTGTCCCAAAATCATAGCCTGCAATGCCAGCTTCACACGAGGTTTTGTGTGGCTTCTTTGGAGGAAACCTCTAATACCCAATGCTGGTTTGCTCTGCACTGAGGTTTAGTTTGTTCTGCTCTAGCACCTGTAGCTTGCACACACTCACAAAGACACAGGGAGCAGCTTAAAAGGAGTTTCTTTGGTCTCTGCAAGGGGAAAATGCTGTTCACCTGCACCCCTTGATACTTGCTGAAGCTGTGAGGAGCACAAAGCGCATTTCTTGTGTGTGACCTCTGTCTCAGGGGTGGTGGCATCTCAGTGGCACAGCTCTGTTTAATGGATAAAGCTCCTATTTCTGTAACCACAAATCCTGCACAAGGATTTCAGCAATTAGAGAAATAGCGATGGTGCAGAGGATTAGGGCAATAACTGTGTGTATACAAAACGAGATGGGCTTCAAATCTGGGGATTGCAAAGCCTGTGATGGTCTTCAGTTGCAGTGAATGTTTGAGTTTTCCAGATGGGCAGAGCAAATGAAAGGCAGAAAAGAGAGAAGAAGGCAGAAAACTGGTAATAACAACAGTAAATGTCATTGTAAAATACCCAGTATGACACAGTAATTCATGAAAACATTTTAATGGCCTCCTAAAATATTCACTGTAACTAATAGTTGTTCTTGAGAGGGCAAGGAATGGCTGCAGATACTGACTATTAATTACAGTCCTGTTCAGTTAGCTATGGGCATAATATGAAAAGCATCTGAATATAGACAGAGATAGTAATTGGTGTTTGCCTGTGTGTCTAGGTCAAAATGCGCAGACATGAAGGAATCTGCAGGCACAAGACAACTGAATACACTGGGGTTTGTCCCACAAACTTACCAGAGAACAGGATCTGCTCCATAGGCCTGTAAAATGAACCACTGGGATTTTGTAATGAATTGTTTCCCAGTTTTACTCTCACAGAAAGTTTCTTGACTGCTTAATCCAAAGCCCATCGGAAACAATGGAAACCTGTTCATTTCCAACACAGGATTTTTAATAAGACCCCAAGTAGCCATGAAATAAATGAAGCTCTATAAAAATGAAGCGGAAATATGCCCAGAAATCATTCTCAAATGGTTCAAAAATAAGGAGAATAAGGTTAATTTTTTCTTTCTAAAGGATTTTTAGCTCATCTTTGGAGTTTGTAGGCAGAAATGTGGTTTCCCATCAGAAATCTGAAACTGGCTTGAAAACTGTGCAAAAGATCTCATTTCCTATCGCTGTCTGTGAGGCAGGATGCCCTCTATTCTATCACTCTATCAATTCCCTCTATGCCATCATTCTAGAGAGAAGATAGCAATTCCGCAGGGATCAATTCTGAATTAGCTCCTTGCTTCAAACCCACCCCAAGTGATCCTGTTTGTCTTATCAAGAACAATACATGACAGCTAGCAGTGCTAAATGCATCTCCAGAAGTTCCTGACTCTCTTAAAGGGCATTTAAGGGATTCTACAGCCCTTTGTTTCAAATGCAGGATGCACAGTGCCGCTGCAAACCTTCCTCACCTATTTTCCACCTGATTAACATGTTGCCACTCATCTTCTGTCTTCCTCAATCTGTTTCTCACATACCTATATGTGTGTATATATATACATATGCCTATGCATGCATGGTGTCCTATTCTAATGCTGAGAGACATTGCGCTTTATGACCAGCTTAGCAGAGAAGCAGCCCTTCTTCATTAATGCCAGCAACAGTGTCTTCTGGGATAGATTTCAGTATCAATCCCCAAAAGACTTGTTCCTTCACTGAAGTAAATTATTGCATTATTATTTGAGAAGGTGATGAGATCATTTATTGTTTTTAAGGGTTAATAGAGCCTGTCAGGGTCTTTTTCCCTCGGCTGGTTTCGCTGCTGCTCTAGGATCAGTAACAGCTCCAAGCTACACGATGCTAAATCAGACCACACTTTCCTGAAGAGAAGAAAAGAAGAAAAGAAAACTTACCACCAAGCAAAGAAGCAGTTCAGTCTGGTTTAAAGGAAGGGGAGGGGGGGAGCCAGGGGGAACAGGGACTAACTTTGGAGAGAAAATAACAAACTTCAAGTCCTGAGGTCTTTCCTCTATATTGAAAAGGCAGTTTGGAAAGGAAATTAGTAAAAACAAACAGAAGGTGCCAAGGTTTCTTTATCATACCTGGAGTAGGATATGCTAAATTCCACAAGCCCTCGCACTGGCGCCTGGTGCTGCCTTGGAAAAAATGGTACCCACGGCTCTATAAAATGATCTATTGGGACTTCAAAGTCGTGGCAGCCCCGTGTGGCACAGGATGTGCTCAATTAATTATGTGATTTTTAACTGACAGGGGTTGGGAAAAGTAAAAATAACAAAAAGGGAAGAAAAAAAAAAA